>SNQN01003368.1:0-34986 GCA_008642245.1 Bassia scoparia | reverse complement strand
ATCTCTGTCGATTAGAATTTTTTCCATTCCTAAGACTAGAGATCTCGAGATCTTAGGAGCTTGATGCTAACACAACTGATTTGATGCAGGGGAAGCGGTCGATATCGGATCATTTGGTAGAGGCAGTGAAGTACATAAAGCAAATGCAACTAAAGATTCAAGCACTGAATGACAAAAAAGATGCTCTAATGAAAGAAGTAGAAGTGCCAAAATTGAAAGCCAAAGATCATCATGAAGTGATTGTGAATGTTTTCAAAGGATGTTTGATAGAAGTCATTGTGATCACTTGTTGCAAAGATGATCAAGGGTTGCCTCTTTCTAAGGTTCTTCATTGTATGATCCAACAAGGTTTAGATGTGGTCAACTCGATTTCGAAGCGAGTCAACAACAATCTTGTTCATTCCATTCATGCTCAGGTATCAATATCATACAAGTCCTTAATATTTGAATGAATAATTAAACTAGTTTTTTTTTTATTCAACATGTTATATGTTTTTTTTAAAAAATAAAATTATTTATACATCTATACTTATATCATTAATTGATTAAATGTTACGTATGTACGTATCATCTTGTGGGCAGAATTTAGCTGTTCACTATATAAAAAGTCTTATGAAGGATATCTTTCGTATCACTCGTATGTCATATCTCAATCATACAATGTTTAGAGAGACAAATTGACGATGTGAAATTTGATTTTGCTTCGATATCGCGAGACAGTGACACCCTATTAATCTATTATTGTCATATGATATTAATTAGGGAGTATGAGTATTAATTTTTAAGTTGGTGGTGTGGTTGTGAGAATACGATGCTCATAATTATTGACTTGGTTCATCACATAATATCAATGACAGGTTAGTGATGAAAACAACATTGCCATTAACACAKCAATTCTCAAGGAAAAATTGGCAAATATCCAGAATTGAAGGTGCTAAATGCTAATTACTGTTTACCTTTATGGTGCTCAATGGATGAATTGGTCCTGCAAGTAATTTTTTTTTTTTAATTTCGATTTTAACAACATTTTAAATTGTATAAATTTCGAGCCTTTAAGATTTTTGATGAAAATTTTGTATTGAAAATTAATGGAAGACACATATTGTTACAATACGAGATATCAATGTCATGATAAGACACTAGATGTAGATATCAATGATGGCGGTGACTGCCCTGACTGGTGAGCGCATGAACAAACCCACATGTTTTTACAAAGARTTGTATGCGTTGTTTTACATTAAAATTAAAGGTGTGTGCTGTGGTGATAAATTTCATATTAAAGAAAGTAAACTCAATAATTGCTACTGCTTTACAAAGTTTGGAGTTAGTCCCCTTATTGTAGTCACTGCCATGAAGTGCCACGTGTATGAAGTGACACCCCTTTATTTATCTCGTGAAGTGAATTTGCAATCCCCCGTCGTGATGGGGGTGGCCTAGGCTCGTTTGACAGTTCTTTGATGGTTCACAACTTCATAAGAAACTAAGAAACTAACTTGCACAAGCATTACATCACATATATATTAACACAGTACACCCCACAAATTACAAGCACTTTCAACCAACCTAAGCTAGTTATTCATTTGCCAATTAAATAAATGCTCACACAAGTACACACCTCACTTAAATCTACTACCCATGATTCAATTATTGAGCATACACACAAGTACACAAGAGCTATATACGAGGAAGAAACCAAACCGGATGACAATTATAAGATCGATTGTTGTCATCGTCATCCATGAAGTGTTCAATAGTCTTGGTTTCCATGTCGAACAAGCCCATATCGCGCCTTGCACAAATATGATATTGATCGTCCGTAAAATAGATGCTATTACCCTTGCAATTGGCTACATCATGAGCATTTACACACATTGTGCATTGGCTACCAACAAATACTGCAAGGCTGCCCAAGCTGTGCAACTCCTCCCAACMCCGGTCCATGTTAACTCCTGGACCATGCCGGTACACTTTGAAATTTATCGTTTCGATGTCAATCAAAGCACGGTCATCATCATCGTCGTCATCTTCTGCATCCACACGTTCAGCCTTGAAGCGGAGGACCATGAGTAGATTTCCATCAAAACATTCAACCAGATAGACTGTTGCGGCTAAATTTTCCAAATTCGATATCTCAAGTGGTCCAGGACGGTAGTCTTCTACAAGGCAATGCCRTTCTTGACCAATTTGGTCGAGGCCTAGGAACGTAAAGCCACCGGACTTGGAAACAATGACAAATGCACCATTCCAATATGTAATGTCCATGACATTATGCAATCGACTTCGATTCCCTTTCGAGCCTAACTCATCCTTAGAATACTCATCAACAGAAGATGACACACGTAACGCAACATGTGTCCAGGAGGGAATCCCCCTGGCCTAACAAACAGAGGATATTATCGTCGTAGTGAACCACAAAGACGAAGAAGTCTGACCATTCAATTGGAATTTTGAACACAAACACTCGTTCTTATGTAATGTAATTGGACCCTCGCCAAGGATGTTTATAAGGATATTAAAGGACCGTCGTTGAGTCAGGCAGCATTTTGTGTGGAGCTCGTTAGGAGAAGGCCTTTGTAAGAATGGTATTAGAGATGGATCGTATCTCTAAATCGAGACCTATATGTCATGAGTCCAACCAATGAGAGTAACACCAACATCTTCTGTTACATGCTCAGGGAGCAAATCGATAGTATTTGTTCTTGCAAGGATCGAAACACAATCCAATCGTTTAATGGGCATTAACGATTAGGATTGAAACGACAACAGTAGTCCTGCATCAATTACCGGGTAACGCTCCTTTTTCTTTAAGCGGAGACATAGAACATTTGTTCCAATCTACATAGTGGGAGAAACAACAGAAAGTCGCTAGGTGTAAGTCAACTTAAGAGCAATGTGTTCAGCAAGCTCATTGGCAATTGATGTCAATTGCCAATCTCTAAATCGATGAAAAATTGAACAGTTTATTATAGATTGAAAATATGTTAAGAACGACCTAGTTTAACAGGGACTCCGTACTACTTAATTTATCACGAGACACTACGAATGATATGTAGATTACAATAAAGACTGTATTATATGTACAATAATATCATATTATTCTCGAACACATAATATATTAATATATCGAATAAAAGAACAATAGGCATTGCACTTATTACTACGTTGTATCACGGAGCGCACATAATACTTAAAAGTCAATCACAACTTTGCAGAAAGCAGAATCAAAATGCCAAAGAGAGGAAGCTCAAATTATGAAGACAAAACTGTAACACAAGATATTGTAAGATGCCTGCATATACTATAGAAAATGAAGAAAACAGAATATAAATGGGATAATATCCTGGAAATCAAAAGAAAACGTTGAGTCAGAAAAACAATCAAGGGCCATCATCTAATGGACCAAATGATAAAGTCATTTGGACTAAAGCAAAAGCAATTAACTCTCTAATAGGTAATTGAATATTATAATGGCGAATGATGGGGCAGATTAATTATAAGACAAAAATGGAAAGCTAATGGTACAATTACAGTATTTCTTTTTTCATTACTTCCATTGAGGCATGCTATACTTTCTTATCCAGTTATTCCCACACTTTTTTTTTTATAAAAAAAAAAAAAAAGTTCCTTAACAAGTTAAATTTGGTGTGACCCATCTATGTTTAGCAAAATTACTTACAAGTTATCAAGTGTAATAACTTGATTAAGGCTGATTTCTCTTCCCCTTCGATATAAGTTTTAGTCCGATTAAGTTTAATAAATAATAAGGTTTGAATTATACTGGTGGAAAAATGATTAGTTGGACTTATCTAAAAGTCTAAAAGATTATTATTATAACTTTTCGTTGATTAGCATGACAAGTGTGAAAATGAAAACGCCCTGTTAATATAGATTAGTGAAAACATGTTTTAAAATGAATAATCCACCTGACCCAGAACCGGGGTTTTTCGGGTTTGTTCCAAACTGGTACGAAAGACCGAAATCCATTATTTGTTCGTGCCGAGGATCGAACCTGAATCAATGATTTGATCTTGTCCCAAAATCTGGTCCACTCCGAATACGTAAGACAAGTCTAGACTCTAAACCGTCAAACATTCTCGACACTTCAACCGTCATTTGGCAACTGTCGTAAAATGGCGTCTAATCCAATGGAAGAACGTCCTCGCAGAATTATTCACAATTTTCTTCCTCTTTCACTTTGTAAGGTACTWATTGTTCTTGTTTTAGTTTCGTTGATCGTTTGAACTAAAAATTTCATGACTTTTTCACGAATTGATTTATAATTTGTGATTTTAGGAGTTGGAATTCATTCACAAGAGCAATTGTACAGTGGGATACAGGCCTAATGTCTTCTCCACTACTCTCTCTCATCTCATTGCCACTAATTGCGCTCATCTTATCATGCCCTTTATCCCACTTCGAGGTTCTATTCTTTTACATTACCCATTTGCTAATTATCTTTAATTTTCCATTTTTTGATGATGGTTTTATCTTTGTTATTGCAATTTAAAGAGAAATTAAAGGAGAAAGTTGAGGAAGTTTTTGATTGCCAGTATGAGCTGTCTATTGAATTTACTGGCTTAATTAGGTGAGATTTTCAACCCTCTTTCTACTTCAATTTGGCTTATCTAATTTCAGAGTTTGGAATTGAAATTACCATTTTTGGTTGATGTAATGAATTCGAGATGAATTGTTATTAGTATTAATCTTTATTGTAATGTTATACATTGTGTGTATAGTATCTGCTTTTCAACCCATGTAGTGAGTTTCTGAAGGTGTTGCTAACCTAGAATTAGCTTATTGAGTTGATGCTAAAGTAAGATGAATAAGAGAATGTTGTTTCATTTTATATCCTTTCATTACAATCCAAATCTTTCTCATGACAAGAAAACTTTTGTATCCTCTTAGAACTATGTAATGAAACTCTTCTTGTTAGCTGGAATACAGGAGCAAGTATTGGATGGCATAGTGATGACAACAGGTCTTATCTTGAACAGCGCGATTTCACGGTGTGTATGCAGTTTTTGTTTGAGGTTTGCTCATTTAATTTTTGATACTAGAAGTCCATAAGGAGTATCGTTCCAGATTTATTAGGTATTTAGGAAATGGATTACTACATGCATCATAAATCATTAGCCATTACTCATATTCTGCTAAAAAATTTGTTGACTTCTTCCTTATGCYCTTATGGTAATTCTATTAACTGCCTAATTTCCATTTAGAGCATGGGATTGTGTATGTTACCTTTTAATATGTTATCAAGGTAAAAAGAATTGATCTTGTTTCCCATTTCCAACTGGTCTTGTATACCTYATCCCCAAAGTAGAAAAKAATTTATGGATTTTCTACTGTTAAAGCTTTAAATACCGCTTTAAGTGTGATATGTGTATAACAAGAGTTAGTGACAAAAAATTCTACTTCTATGAAGGCAGTCTGTTACCTAAACAGCTTCGGGAAGGATTTTCGTGGTGGCATGTTTCACTTTCAGGATGGGGAGCCAGCAAATTATGCTCCCATGGCTGGGGTAAGCCAGTCTTCAACTCTTCACGATTATTTAAAAAGATTTTGTTGTCCTGTGAGCGCATCAAGATTGTGATCTATCAAATCGGACTTCACTTTCCAGTTTCTAGAACCTTTATGTAGGGTAAACTGGAGAAGTATGATTGAAATTCCGGACAACTTTTGTTAAATTGTTTGTTGTTGCTGGTGAATTATTTTTTTACATTTTTGTTTTTCTTCAGGACCTAGTCTTGTACTCCGCTGACAGTCGTAACATACATTGTGTTGATGAGGTAAATTCATTTTCTCCTTCCTCTTACTAGCTATTAGCTGTGTCTAATTAAGTATATGCACAACTAGTGGTATTCACATAGTTTCTGATCTTAGGAATTCTCTTACTGTTAGAACAAGTATGACAGTTTTGTGCATGTGCTTCCATTTTGTACTTAATCTTCATTCTCTATCTTGATTGGARCTTAGGTGAAAACCGTATTACTGATATCTATACATTTTAGTGGGACAGAGGATGTTATAGAATTATTGTGGGATGAAGTATATCTTGTAGACTTACTGATTGTTTGCATAGAGAGACTAGGAAGGAAACGAAGGGGAGAGAAAGGGGAGGATGTGTTTTCTCTCTTTTTGGATAGCAAAGTCTAATTGTGAGGGAAAGGCAAGGAAGGGAATTCTTCATTTATCTTTTCTACTCACTTTTTCTCTTAGTTATCCTCCTAGATTTTTCTTTGCATCTTCATCCTCCTAGGTACAAAATAGCAAACATAATTTTTTTCCTTGAGTTTTTAAAAAACTGATTTTTAAAAATTATGATTTTTTGAATATGATTTAATGTTTGAAAATGTTGGGTTCTATGAATTAAGATTTTTGTTTTTGTTTTTTCTCTTTCTAAAATTGGATTTCTGAAAATTCTTATTCGACTTTCAAAAATCAAGATTCAGATTTTTTGGKTATGATTTTTTTCCCCTGGAATTTCAAAGTCTTTTGATTTTGAAATATTTCAAAAAAAAAAAAAAAACACTAAGCTAATTAATATAATTATATTTGCATGTAAGTGAAGTTCATGATTATTCTTGAGATTCTGTTCGATGGACAAATCTGCTCACAACCTTACCTCTTTTTCCTCATTTTCCTTTCATCTCCCCTTTTTTCCAAATAGCGGAAGGATTTCTTATTATCCATTCCCTCCCCTTCATCTCCCTTCTTTTCCTTTCAGATGTTATATCCAAACAGGCTGTTAATGTTTAGTTAATTTGACTCTGGCAGTCTGGCAATAGTGTTTTTGTAAGACGTGTTATCTTTATTAAACCGAATTTCTACATTGCCTCTATCTTCTTAGTTCTTACTGTTATTGTGTGATTGCTTCAGTTTCTGATCGAAGCTTTGTAACAAGTGAGAGGGTGATATTCACAAGTGTGGATTCTTATAGACTTAGTTGAAGCAATGTGAGCTAATTAGCTTATGATTACTTGTTTGTTTTTCAGAGAGGTGCTGGGGGTAGGGTGTCCAGTTAACTGTGATTTTTTTCTCGTCTTAAAATTAGCTTTACATGTAACACTTATAACAATAAGTTGTATTGCAGATAACAGATGGAGAAAGGATGACATTGACTCTGTGGTTCAGTCGCAATAGTTCATTTGATGAGGATGCTAAACTCATCTCACTTTTGTCTCAGAACATTACTGGTGACATGCCTGCGACATGCATACCCTTACCAGCACCTAGCAATATGTATTGGTTTTCTTTTGACCAAGGTTCTGATCGTCAAGGAGGCTATGATATACACTTGGCAAGATTATTTTCTTTGGGGTATGATATCTATTCCTCACAAGGAAAGAGTTCTATTGGTGATAAGCATACCCTAGAAAGGTCTGATGTATTTACTAAGCCGCTAAAGTTGGTTAGGGAAGACAAGCTATTCTGTCAAGAATTTGCCAACCTATTGCACGCCCTTCAGGTAACTTCCATTTGTTAAGCTTTCTTTGCCATTTCAAAATTTAACTGGAATGCAACTAAGATTTAAAGCTGCTGGAATTAGTTAATAGCTTGTAGCTATTTTAGCCTTGTAGGTATGGTGTCATATGTTCATGGCCTTCATTTCAACTACATCTCAACACCTGCAATCTGCATAAAGCCACCTAATACTATATAACTGTTCATGGCACTATAGCAGAGGATGCTTTTGCACAAATCAATGGTCCACTTCATTTTACCYGAGAAAATAAGAGCTTATTTTTTTTTAAGTTACATGAGGCTTTCAAAATCCTTGGCCGATTTGTTATGATGATGATCCCTTTGTCAGTCACTGTTACGCTGAATTGCTGATAAAGAGGAAAGTTAGTCGTTCTTGCAAAGTAACACCAATTGACTTTAAGAGGAAAATTTGCAAGCCATTAGGATTAGTATTTTGATCATCAATGTCTTAATCATTGTTTTAAATTAATGTTCAGCATCAGAGTACTATTTTTAGGAACTTTGTAGTTTGTACWTATCTCTGAATGGGGGTTAACCTTTGTGTAGTAAACTAAGGAAGTATGCCTTCTGTTTTGTATCTAAACATTCCTTTTGTTGATTCCCCATAAACAATTTCTCTGCATAAGTTGCATTTTAAGTTTTCCTGAGTCACACCTTGCAATAATGAATCACAAGCTTCATGGTCTGTCTTCATAAGTTAATCCTCCTAAATTAAAATTTGGCGGTGTTATTAAATCCTTTTGTGGAAGCTTTACTATTTGTATGTACTACCTCGTATGCAYGATGCCTCACCATGCTCGCCCGTCTTTGCTATTTCTGTGCAGGTTGTCCTAWTCTATTACTGGAAACAGCCAGTCTTGCAACAATCAGAAGTTGCCATGGATAGTGGTGATGTCATAGCGTTATCTGAAGCACAGAAAGAGGTTGTTCACCAGCTAAGGTCCGTTTTCTTAACTGCYGTGCAGTTGGATAAAACAATCTTTCACCCTTCATCTTCTGATCAGAATAGGGAATTTCATTTTGATTGGGCATGCTTCTCCACTGCTGTAACACTGTGGGAAGAGTACTCATTTAATTTGCACAAGAAATTGTTAATGCATCTACCTTTTTGGAACGATTATCGGTCTTTGTTTTGTGTTTAACATGAACGGTTATGGCGCAACTTTGCAGGATATCATACCCAGTTGAGCCCTCTTTAATGTAAATTACAGAGTATTGTATTTGCTGATAGTACAGTATTTTTTTCCCCACTCCTGCCTTCCAACCCTTGCATTGTTCAAATTTGTGTTTTTATTTGCCAGTTTTTTTGTCTTTGCCTTATCTACTGGAAGGGAAGCAAGGATTTTGTGTTTAGTGTTGTGGTAGGCTGGTAGAGTGGAGTACTTGATTTGCCTTGACCCCATTACTCATTTATATTGCTTTGGACAAGACAGTTCTTATGCAACAAGTTGGTAAATAATATCGACAGACCCGCCCCTAACGACAATTACGACAAGTTTAACTTTTGCTATCTAAGGTCAATTTGCTATCTGGCTGAGATCCAAGTAAACAATAGACGAAAAATAGTTCAACATAAAAAAAAAAAAATAAAAAAAAAGCTCAAATCAGGATGTCTTTACAAATTGGATAAAACCATTGGTTTTGTGTCAAAGGTCAATGCTTGCATTTGCTGCTGTTAAGTATTAATGGTATCCTTGCAATATAGAKAAAACCATCTCTGCACAATACTCTTTCACCATGAAACAGCAGYTCGGTATTTGGATGCAAAGTTTGTCTAAGCTTTAGCACACAATTGTTGCAATATATAGCCTGATCATCGTCTTTCCAATTAAGAAAACAATTGTGCAGTTTCCCACCAGGCACCAGCCACACCAGCAGTCCATGCTGTGATATCCACCTCCTGGAGGGAAACAGCGAATTCAACAAGATAGTGAAGAAATTCCATGGTATATCCATCACCTCTAAAGCCATKTATCTTGACTACCTGAAGGTTTTGGTGCGGAGGTATGGAAGCCAACTCTTGTGCTTGAATATCAAAGTTGGAACGAAGCAGTATTGTTGTAAGCTACKAGCAACAGAAAGCGCAGATCAGTAGCMGCCTAAAATCACTAATCCACATATACTGCTGTCGACGTCAGAGCTCATTTTTATGTACGTTAAATAAGATCGAGATGTGAAAGCACTTACATTTAGCTCAAGTAATTCCAAGTATGGGGCTGCCCCGATTATTGGATGAAAAGTGGAACTGACATCCAACAGCAAATGTTAGCATTGCTGAAAACTCAAACTCTGTAAAATCACTAAGATCCCTGCACAGTTCAATACATCCTGTAATTTCAGAAGGCCGAACGAATAATAAGAAATTCTAATTGAATTGTGCGAAAGATTATGTTTTCTGCTCACCTGAAAGGTTTCAACGTGATGACCAACGATTCAAGCTAGAAAAATAAGTGGAGAATTGTTGATAAAACGGTTTTTTCCTCCCGGTAAAGCCACCCTTGTATTGGCTCTAGATGATAAAGAGAACAACCAGTAATGCTTAAACAGAGAGAAGCGAGCTGACGAGCGTCTTTAAAAGGATAGTATGTTCCCCTCCTAGCATACTGGAAGGACACAAGGTTGGGGTCGAAAGTTCCAATTTCTTGAGATCCAACAGAAAACCAACTCCAGCGATTTCAACATCATGTGAGGAGCTGTATTCTTTGCATTCACTAGCCCACGAGAAACATGCAAATGAAATCCTTTCAAGAGAGTTGTAGTGAAACAACATTAAGTCGAAATCGTTGTCTGAAATGTTGACAGACCTCGGGCAGAGGTCTCTAAGAGACTCAATGTGCTTCTTTGGTTTCGGAAACTCAACAATCAAGTCATGAAATCCAATCATTCTCTACATACCCAACAGCAACCAAATCAAGTTCAAGCTTGGACGTGTGATTCTTAAAGGCAAAGGAAATCAATAGAAGATGATCCTTCCAAGATGATCCCAAACATATTTCATTTTAATAGACTCGGCCAGATTATCCGCAAATCTTGAATGTGTGAATCTTTGAACGGTTAAATTTCTCCAAAATTGCCACTCGTGACTCGTTTACTACAAGGTCTGGACCAACCGTAGCGAAAACATGTAAAGTCGAGAAATGGGTGTGATGCCCAAACATTTTCCCATCTCTTGGAAAGGATGCTAGTAGCCATTGCTTCCTTCAATGTCAAAATATGCGAGAGGATGTCGTCTGGCAAATCGCTGATACTGTCTTTTTTCTACTTCAGTCATTTTTTGCATTGCAGATTTATCACACACAACTTACACTTCGGTCTCTCCCAATTGTAAATGTACCCTCCTTGTGGTTCATTCGCGCAAAAAAAAAAAAAAAGTTATATATAATCTGTTTGTACCAGGGTTAGAATATTTTCGTAATTCATACTTAAAACTTAGGCATACAATGTATACAACATCTTGCTAAACTCGCTTCAACGAATATGTTTACAAAATAAATCATCTCTGAAATTTATTAACCTATTAATCTAATAGATGACGAAAAGTAACATGTTGGCAATTGTGAAAAATCTATGTACACTGTAAAATTTATAAGCAAATTTTATATTATGCCCTGAAATTAAATATGTTAGCCCTAAATAAATCGCAAAATATGTGGCACTGTCGCATAATATATTAATATTTAGGGTCTGTTTACATTAACTGGAATCAACTGAACTAAACTGAATATTTTATGAGAGAGAGAAATTGGGTTAAAAACTGAACTGAATGGAGCTGAATTGAACTGAACTGAAAATAAGCTAATGTAAACAGACACTTAATTCTATACAATAGAAAGTTAGAAACAAGGGTAATTACACAAAAATATAGAGTATATTAATATATTAATTAATGATCCATACTCCTTCCATTCAACTGTTCAGTGAGGTCAAGTCTGCAACTTGGCTGGCTTATGGTTTGGACTCAGGCAGCACCAGCTTCGTGGGAATTTCATTGGCTTTGGAAGCTCCCCATTGCACCTAAGCTCCAGCTATTTTTTTTGGCAATTATTACACAATAGTATCCCGACCCGTGATGTGCTTTCTCTTCGCAATTTAGATATTCCCCTTCATTGTCCGCTTTGCTCGGCTGCCCCTGAATCCCCTTCTCACCTTTTTTTAGGTTGTCCAATGCTTTCCGATCTTTGGCGTCACCCCAAGCTTTTACAATGGTTTGGTCCTTTACCTGTTGCGCCCTCTTTAATTGGTACCATTAAACTTCTGCACTCTCATTCTACTCTGTGCACGAATAAATTTGTGTATCTCCTTTGGAGCATTTGGAAGTCCCATAACGCTTTCATCTTTCAAAATCAGCCTTTCTCCCCTGTTTCCGCTCTTTTTCGCGCCATTTCCTCCTTCTCTGAGTGGTCTGCTCGTCTTACTATTGATGCTATTGTTCCGATTAATGATCCAACCCCCCCGGTCTCCCGCTCGATTCTCGTCTCTTGGTCCCCCCCACCCCCTGGTATCATCAAATTGAATTTTGATGGCTCTAACCAGTCCTCCTCCGCTTCTAGTGGTGTCCTGCTCCGCGACCATTTAGGTATTGTTCTAGCCTCCCGTTCTTATTCATTTGGTTCTGCTTCTTCGCTAGCCGTCGAATCCCTAGCTCTTCGTAATGGTCTTCTCCTTGCGACCTCTCTAGGTTTCAAACATATTTCCATTGAGGGTGATAACCTCACAATTATGAATATATTTAACTTATGGAATATAAAATTTGCATTGAACGTATCTAGTATATATAACTGAGGAATAGCTAGCTACTAACCTTTATTCGCGTTATATTGAGCACAACCCCGGTTAGGCGATTGCGTCCTGTTAGCAACCTGTCAATTAAAAAGATCGAGTATAATACGAAGTATATACACTAATACGGCAAAAAGGATCATATACTAGAGTGTATGATGCTCATAGTACTCTAGATGAACAATAGCATAAAATAGATGAATGAATGAATAGTACACTCCAATCTAGAGAATTTTTTGGTCGTCAATNTTAGGCATACAATGTATACAACATCTTGCTAAACTCGCTTCAACGAATATGTTTACAAAATAAATCATCTCTGAAATTTATTAACCTATTAATCTGATAGATGACGAAAAGTAACATGTTGGCAATTGTGAAAAATCTATGTACACTGTAAAATTTATAAGCAAATTTTATTTATGCCCTGAAATTAAATATGTTAGCCCTAAATAAATTGCAAAATATGTGGCACTGTCGCATAATATTTAGGGCCTATTTACAATTAACTGAAATCAATTGAACTGAATTGAACTGAATATTTTATGAGAGAGAGAAATTGGGTTAAAAACTGAACTGAACTTAATGGAGCTGAACTGAACTGAACTGAAAACAAGCTAATGTAAACAAACCTTTAATTCTATACAATAGAAAGTTAGAAACAAGGGTAATTTTACAAAACACAAAAATATAGAGTATATTAATATATTAATTAATGATCCATACTCCTTCCATTCAACTGAGGTAGGTCAAGTCTGCAACTTGGCTGACTCATGGTTTGGACTCAGGCACCACCAGCTTCGTAGGAATTTCATTGGCTTTGGAAGCTCCCCATTGCACCTAAGCTCCAGCTATTTTTTTGGCAATTATTACACAATAATATCCCGACTCGTGATGTGCTTTCTCTTCGCAATTTAGGTATTCCCCTTCATTGTCTGCTTTGCTCGGTTGCCCCTGAATCCCCTTCTCATCTTTTTTTAGGTTGTCCAATGCTTTCCGATCTTTGGCGTCACCCCAAGCTTTTACAATGGTTTGGTCCTTTACCTGTTGCGCCCTCTTTAATTGATACCATTAAACTTYTGCACTCTCATTCTACTCTGCGCACGAGTACATTTGTGTATCTCCTTTGGAGCATTTGGAAGTCCCATAATGCTTTCATCTTTCAAAATTAGTCTTTTTCCCCTGTTTCCGCTCTTTTTCGTGCCATTTCGTCCTTCTCTGAGTGGTCTGCTCGTCTTACTATTGATGTTATTGTTCCGATTAACGATCTAACCCCCTCGGTTTCCCGGTCGATTCTCGTCTCTTGGTCCCCCCCCACCCCCTGATATCATCAAATTGAATTTTGATGGCTCTAACCAGTCCTCCTCCGCTTCTAGTGGTGTCCTGCTCCGCGACCATTTAGGTATTGTTCTCGCTTCCCGTTCTTATTCATTTGGTTCTGCTTCTTCGCTAGTCGCTGAAGCCCTAGCTCTTTGTAATGGTCTTCTCCTTGCGACCTCTCTAGGTTTCAAACGTATTTCCATTGAGGGTGACACTACAAGAATTTTGTGTAAGGCCGACCGAAATTATCGACCGACGTAAAATCGGTCGATAATACCGACCGACACCGACCGCAGTTGGTCGGTGATTTTTACCGACCGAAAATTCGGTCGGTATTACCGACCGATTTGTACATCGGTCGGTGTACCGACCGAAAAATCGGTCGGTAAATCCATTGATTTATAATCCCACCTCCACAATTTTAAATTAAAAAAAAAACAATTTCCTCTGAATCACGACCGATTGTGGTCGTACTACCGCCGATTCAAATCGGTCAAGCTCATTGGGAATGTGCCCGTCCGTATCCTTGGTTTAATTTTCTAAAAAAAATTATTAGTTTTATTCGAGCCGAAAATCGGTCGGTAAATTTCTTTTAACAGTAATAAAAAAAAAAAATATTCATTGAAACAAAACTCATTCGAAACAAAAACTTATCTCGATATTTCGATACCCTCATTCTCTCACAAACCCTCATTCCCACAACTCGCTCACAAACCCTCATTCTCTCTCCGCGTCACTCTCTCCGGCCCGTCACTCTCCCTTCACTCCGGCGTCATTCCCTCTCCTTCCTTTTCTCTTTCTCTTCCCCCCTCTCTCTCTTCGCGTGTCGTCCGCTGCGGGCAATTGTGCGCTGACGTTGTCACCACTCCTCGCCGGCCGCTGCTGCTGTCGCCCACTCCACCGCCACTACCTCGCCGCCCGCTGCTGCTATTAGGGTTTCATTTTGTTTTTTATTTCAATGGTGTGTGTTATTGATTGTTAGAAGGGTCGAACTATTGATTGTGCGTGGTTCTGATTTTGTTTGGTTCGCTTAGGGTTGCGTTGCTGCTATTGTTGCTTCCACTGCTCGGTGGTCTGCCGGTCTTTCGCTTTTAAAGGTATTTTTTCTCTCTCCTTATTCTTCCCCTAATTTAATCTTACTATGGGTCTTGTTTATGTTATTGGGGATTGTCTCAATTAGGCCCAAATTTAGCTTGATGTTGATGGTGTTAGTTTTCGTGATGAATTTGGAATTGAACATTTTGGTATCTACTTATGCCAATTGTAGCCTGCAATCTGATTTTTCAATGTCTGGATGTGTTTCATGTGCTAGTACCTCTGTTGAGGGAGTCCAGTTGACGATATGTCCCTTTGGGATTCATGTCAGTGAACCTTCTAGGAACGGGGAAATCATTAGCTTTTGATCCTATCAATTAAATTGTCTATCTGAAGCACCCCATAGGAAAGGCTGGTTGCTAGAAGCCATTAAGCCAGTCCACTAGCTACCTCCTCACAAAATCAGTTTTGCTTACTGTTGCATGCTTCCAGAACTGACGTAGAGTACATACTTGGGTGCCTGATATTAGCCATGAGTAGTTAACCTTCTTGAGTCCATATGCTTGCCTTGAGAACTTGTATGACCAATATCACCTAAAACAAAAGCATGGATATTTGAGAAATCATTATAACTCCTTGGGTGAAAGAATTTCGCACAAAGGATAATATTCTGCCATATAATAGAGGCCACCCACAAGCATCCTAAACAACTAATTATTGATAATTCACCTATAACTTATATCTTGAAAGGCTTTTAGGACCCCAACTCGTATCATAATCAGTATGACCTCAAGCTGGAACCTTATACAGACTGCCACAAAAAAAGGAGAACGAAATTATGACATCTTCTTTATTTGCCTGCGTAAATGTGCTACATGCTCATTGCAATTTTACTTCATTCTCTGATGTTCCTCAGTGTATGTGGCCAGGTGCCCCTCTCTCAACAGTCAACATACGCCCTCACTTGCTCCACTACAGATTTCCTCCTCTCCAAAGAATCCATGACACAACACATGCTACTAATTGTGTTCCATTAACTTTTCAGCAGTTTTCCTCACTTGCTCCAAATGGAAGTGGATATATCTAGGTAGCACTTCTACCAACCTTATAAACAACAACAATAACAACTCAAACCCAAATAGTTGGGTTGGACGCATGACCAAATGACCTACAATGTGCATTTCTTTTATCAGATGTATAAGCTTAAAATTAAAGAAGCTCTGAACTCGAAAATAAAAGTTATAATCCTTCTTCAGAAAATCATAACTAATTCTATGTTAATGATAATAAACATTCGATGCGCAGCACGTGCCCACAGTCAATTCAGGAAGAATCATAATTCAAACAAACGAAATATATTTTCACTAAGCATTATCTGGGACTACATCACCAAATCATATTTTGAATGTCATTATTCATATAAACTGTTAATTTGTAGTGCCCTTCTTCCCAACTACAAACAATTCAATTCAAGAATATAACACAGTTACGCAGAAGTATGAAACACCACAATTAGACAAACTTTTATATTATTTTAAACAAGCGCAAAGTGCAGACACAAACAACACGCAAGTAAAACCTTCAAGAATGATTCCCTGAGAATCTTCACTCTCCAATCTCTTCATTATAGCCAACTCAGTCAGTTATGTATCCCTGTCTCTGGAGATAGATCTTTGACTTTGACGAGGTGCGAGCTCTCTCAGTACTGGTTCATTCAAGGATCTAAGAAAGGTAAAATAGGAATTGCCATAAGGAAAGGCAGATAGAATATCATCGTTGTTGCAGTTCACCATCTGAAGTTTGTAGAGATAGTTCTCCTGATTTCAAAGTATCTTATAGATAAGAAGATATGAAGATGAGCTGCCTACTAATTGCATTATTATGTAAATTATACAAGTGATATAGGCGTAACACATGCATTTGAAAGTTTAAACTAACAAGAAAAAAAGTCAGAATTGAGGAGGGCAGCAGTACCATAATAACATTGATATTATTGCGCAGTCTTTTACATCTTTTATGTTGAAAAGAAATTTTGGAAAATGAATTCTTGGGTACACAACTGACAAAAGCCATAATCAGAGCTCTGAAAAATAGTTCTGAGAATAAAGTAGTAGTAATGGATGATCATAGTTAAATCATGGAATTCACGCTTTCTGTAATGTAATTCTAATTGCAATGTAATACTCTATAGAAGATATTCAATAATTAATATACATTTATAGATTTTAAAATTAAACATGGTGAGATAGGATAGACTTTAAGTAAAGCAACAATATGCACATGTATTACTACCGAAACTCCAATACATAATTTCTTGTAAATTAATAGTATCAACATCTCAGCAAGTCAAACTTAGAACAATTCACGTTGAAGTGAAAAAAAGTCAACAAAAATATATCATCAAACATGATATTAAAGGATTTTTCCCCAAGGTACCTGGGTTAGGCTTACATACTCTATGTGTGTGTTCTGTATGATGTATGTATGATGTATGTATGTATGTAGTATGTAGTGTATGTTGAGTGTATGTATATGTATGTATGTATGTATGTATGTATGTATGTAGTATGTATGTATTATGTATGTAATGCATCGTATGTATTATGTATATGTATGTAGATGTATGTATAGTATACTTATGTATCGTATGCATTGTCTAGTATGTATGTGTTTAAGTATTATGTTATGTATGTACGTAATAAGTATGACGATTCATTGGCCAGATACCCGTCAAGGCTTTACTCATTAGGGTAATCTTGAATAGTCCCCGTTTTCGGACTGTTTCTTGAATGTCTCTCACTCACTACGTAGGATGAAATGCGCATCTTGTTCAATCTAAGGACGATTTCGGCTTTCTCATTTCCCTTAAAGTTCTCTTCTGCTACATTATGATAAATAATTTTTTACATCGTGCTACTTGGAGAACCCATGGGAGATGCTGCCCGAATATTTCCTTTTAGAATTTGAAAACAATGGCATGCATTTACTAGTGAGGGGAGACACTTTCAAGAATGGTCAGGTGGAGTGGATAAAGGACCCCAAGACACATCATTGCATACACCAATTCACTTTGAAAATCATATAATGCCTGTATTTAGTTTATTAGAAATGAATAGTTAGGCTTTTGATTTATGAATTATAACTCTTATGCCCTTTATCAATTCCTTTTAAGTATTATTTCATTCTATTAATTGTTTGTTTATTGCATGAATTCAGGATTATATTATTCTATTTACAACTTCGAAGAGCTAGAAAGAAAGCACGCCACATCGTTGCTTTAGGCATATGTACTGTCACTTTCAGTATTTTATAGATATCTACTTCATATGGTATGTATTGATGTTATGGTATGTATGTGTGTGTTGTATGTATGTAGTAATGTATGTATGTATGTTATGTATTATGTATGTATGTATGTATGTAGTTATTATGTATGTGGGGTATTTTTTTCCAAAATTAAAGTGTATGTAATATGATGTAGTATGTATGTATGTAAGTATGTATGTATGTATGTATGTATGATTATGTATGTATTATGTAGTATGTATGTATTGTGTTTGATGCGTTACGTTTGTATGTATGTAATTAAGCAGTATGTATTTAAGTATAAGTCTTGAATATTGGAATAACGACGCGATATAAAATTATTATATATAGTTTGTTTATTGTTATATTTTGAATAGTTACATTCTTTTGCAATTCCCTCATAGCTTGAATAATGAAATATGGGAAACGTTGAATGTGTATATAATAACGAAATATGAATGTTTAGGCAAGAAAAACTTCGAGCTAAAGGGCGAAAATACGCCATCAATCATTTTCTCTCCCAAACGACAACCGTAAGGACCCTTACAACTTCACAACTTTCTCGTTCTCATAGGTTTTATTAATGAAAATAAACTTGCAATGGCGGTCACATAAAAAAAGCTTCTTTTAAAAATAAATTAAGAAAGGCTTAGAATAATAAGATAGGAGTGAAACATTAAGGATGTTCAGCCCAAGAATGATATTTAATGCTTAGAATAGGCTTAATCGAAATGAAAGGAGGAGCTTGAGTGGATGTACAATAACAGTATCAGAACCGCATACTTCGGGTATGAGTTCATCGAAGGGTGTGAATCAGTTTTGCCTCTCGCCAGCAGCACCCAGCTTTAATGACAGACAAATAAATGTCCTGTGTTCGGTCTGTAAAAACTTAAGATTTAGATGGGTGCCGACTTAAAAGTACACTTGTATAAGAAGGGCGTTGTCACTCCAACTAATTATTGATAGGTTATGTCACGGTGTCGAAAGCGGTAGAGGGTCCACCCTACGTCTCACCTACTCAAGCCGAGATCCCTACCGGGAAATGGTTATGTGAATGCTTTCGGGAACGCAGACCAATCGTTCCTTGAGAAGCAAAACGCCGAAGAAGAACAAAACAAAGCCAAATGCTTTTTCGAGTTGCTCAAGCAGCCGACCAACCCTTGATATGATGGGCAGCAAACATCTCGGTGTTGGCAGATGGCTTCTAGAATGATTTCAACTTGAAGTCTGAGTACAACTTGCCCAACAGGTGCGTAGATGATTGGTCAGTTAAGCAAGTGAATGCGCTCCTAAGCACCCAAAAAAACTCAGTGAACACCTACTACGACACAAAAAAAGTACTCAAGGGATTAGAGCTTCCTCACGAAAAGATACACGCATGCCCGAAAGGATGCATGCTGTATTGAAGACATGTCCGAGACTTGATTAAGTGTCGCATTGCGATCGGAACGGATATAAGAGGACTTCGAATGACCACTTGGTTCCCGCAAGCTTTATTTGGTGATTCCCAATAACACCCCACGATTGCAAAGGAATGTTGCCACTAAAAAACATTTGCTGAGCTATCATGGACATGGCATCTGAAACTCTTCGAGGGCAAGGGAACATGGCTCACCCGAAGTGACAGTGAAGCTTGGAAGGCATTTCGAAACACTTTTACGGACTTTCATCAACAGCCCTCGAAATTCAGACTTGGTTGTGCAACGATGTTTTTCCGTTTTCGGGAAAGTTTGGAAGCAAATACTCTTGTGCCTATTCTCACCACAACCTAAATACAACAGTCACCGTCCATGTTGCTTGAAAAAACCATCATTTCCTTTCCTGCTTTCCTTGGGCCAAAAAATCCGAAGAGCACACTTGGATGTCTACATGCCAACTTTTTGATGACGAGCTAAGCAGTTGTGCGGTTGGTCCTTAACGTATACAGTTCAAAGAAGCAAAACTTCAGATCGCGCGCAGCTTACTGATGTGGACTATTAGTGACTTCCAGCATCTTATGATTTTCGGTTGGACGCCCCTCGGCTTTTAAGGACTTGTCCATATTGCATGAGAAAAGTAAGGCCTTTGCTAAAACATGGTGGCAAAGTATCAGGTTTGCATTTCATCGCAGTTTTTAGATTCGCCCGACCACCCTTTCCGAAAATAAGGACAGCTTTTGTTGAAAACAGGCGTAGAGAAATGACTCAGGCTCCTTCATATCATGTCAGGAGGGTGAGGAACTCGTTCGGCAGATGTGAAGGACTTACCGACGAGGTCCACTGATGGTGCCCCTGTTGATGCTTTGAAACAATTTGAAGAAGAAAAAAATGGGGATGGATAAACAATCTTGGTCTGTGGGACCTGCCGTATTGGAAGGATTTGTTGCTTAGGCACAACTTAGACGTCTCATTGCATAATCGAGAAGAACTTCTCGTTCGCAGCAAGCTCCATCAAACACCTCATGGCGTGAGGAGACGAACGTTTTCTGAACACGTCAATGCGAGGAAGACATGGAAGATTGTCGAGGCGGCGAAGTTGGAGCTCATTGATGATGTAAGGGTAAGAGTTCTGATGGCCCACAGGCAACCCTTTCGCACTGACCAGAAGAGCAGGAAGAAGGTTGTTATGGTGAATGGGATTCGGACTTGAGATTTCCTACGGAATGCTTCGACACTTGAGCGAAGTGTTGATCATATAAAAAAATAGGCTCCATTGAATGAAGAGTCGATGTCATTATTATGAGGTTGTTGCTTTCTCGTCAGTGCCTTCTATTTGAAGGCTACCGATGCGAAGTCGGTGTCTTCGCGCGATGCTCTGTGCTAGTGAGTGAACTTCCGACCGTTCATTGCCGAGAGCAAATGAATCAGCCAATTTTTCGTGACCTTTGTGCTCCCACTATCACGCTGAGTGAGAATGAAGCGGCTGCAAAACAACGATTGCCTGAGATCTTATGTAAGTTAGAAATAAATATTCCCCCGGCAGCGTTCTTTAACTCCATGGAGCACTTTGCTCGGTACACTTGCCACATTGAAGCTTACATTTGGGGCGAGAGTCCCGTTCAACTTACAGGATGGAATGTACCCATTTCTAACTGTGAACGTTATGGATCTGATAATCATTTATACCACGTAATCATTTCTTAAGAAGTTTTTCACATTACTCTTTGTCTATTTCTCATAGGTTTCCTTTAACCACTGAAACGTAAAAGTGGAGGAATACAATAAGCAAGGGATGAAGGTTTATATGCAATGCATATTTGGCTGAGGGAAATATCCAAATTTCTGCTACAACAGTAATTTCTCAGTCAAAGAGTTGATTACATAATCGAGGGGACTGCGGTAAGAACATGCATACCCTGATGTGGAAAGCAACATAGTGTCAAGTGTCCCTGCAATTGTTTAGGGAGGGATGTGTGCACTCGACCAGCTACGCAGTGTGTCAGTACAACGCTTGGTTCGACAGACAAGGATATACGTCCGAGCTTCCATTTGTACATCCTCGCAAATTTGGCATTCTAATGTACTATGAAGGTCAATTTCTTAGCAGTTCATATTAGTCACTTAGCCAAGTGATTAGAACACATTGCATGCCAGGCTTTAGCTGACTAACATCGAATCATCATTCGCGCAACTATTGTAGCCAGATCTTGAGTGGACACATAGGTGCAGTCCAAACATCGTCAAACAAACAGGGATGACGTACTGTACCAATGCGAATCCAATCTCACTCGGCATGGTTAAAGACCCAATGCAGGATTCCCAATCCCGTATACTCCCCACTTTGTAATTACATACCTTTTATTTTATTATATTTGACCATTACTCACAAAATCTAACCAGGTGCTCAGATGAGACACATAGTGGCTGATGACGTCCCGAGCTCTTGCCGATGGGGCCCTCAAAACAACACATGCACAACTTTGGAATCACAATTCTACGTCAATGGTTACAATTTCACACACCAAACGCTACGGTAGGAAACAAGATCAACCATGGAATTATGGGAGTGGGTGTGGTTGAGAGTCAAGCAGGGTGACTAGCTTCGCACTTTGTGAAGAGGTGAGATACAATTGTCTTACCACGGGGAAGTGACGCACGTGAGTACAAACGATATTGTTCAACTGCAATTTGTTTGATTTGGTGACAAGGCATGAACATTCTATGAGAAAATATAGACTTGAGAGGTCAATCATACTAGGTAGGAACCCCCGTGGTCGACCCTCGTGAACATACGTGTCATACCATAACGCTAGTCAAGTTATTATGTCACCTTATCTAGGCCTTAAGAGGCACAAGAATGCAGTGGCTGGGCGGTGTTTCAAGACAACAACTAGGTCAGAGGTTGACCACCGGTGGAACGGATGTTCTACAAGACGGAAACATCCTCCTGTTCCCGTAGGTCTATGTTCTCCCGGACGACGATACCAGACTATGAAGTCATCGAGGGTGCCGATGATAGACGAAGCATAGACAGTCATTCGAGTCATAGCTTAAAGACCGATCGGTTGACAATGGTGAGAAGCTAAGCAGTGATGGGAGGCTGAAAACGACGAGATGATGACGACGACGAAACATTGAATGACCTCAGTTTGTTTTCAATAGGATGTAATGAAAATTTTATTTGATTTTAGCTATCCTTTTATTGTCATTGAAACAAAAAACAAGGTTATTGTCAATAATTGTAGTAATTCACAAGTTTATTGAGTTTCGGTCAGAGCTCTTTAATATATTAACTCTAGACGGTTTACGTTTTGGATATATTGATTTTTTTTGTTCCTTTATGTACCTCGAACAATATTTATCATTATTGTAATTTTATTTGTGCGGGATAATTAACTATATTACTTATTAAGCACAAAATATATTGCATTCAAAAAGGCGTCAGTGGTACGAGAGCGAATCGCGACTGCGTGCGTGTATCGGTGATGCTTGCCGCACGGCTGGTGCTGCTCGTCAGCAGCAATCCGAACCGTTTGCATATTCTCGCTAGGCTCACTCACGTCTACAGTTCCGGTCAGCCTCGACCGATTGAGATTCAGCCTCTCCGAGTCATTCTCAGACGCATCGACTCGGCCTGGTACCTCGGTCGTCAGGCTGAGTTGGTCTAAGGAGACGACCGTCTCAGGCTCGAGCCACGTCAGGTCCCAGCAGGGACAGCTCGTGTCTCTTTCCAGTTTGGGCTCTCCATTCTCATACAGGCTCCCACAGTACCTGAGGCTCCAATCTGTTCGCAGCCTCCTTCGTTCCGCCTCCTTCGTCCACCGCCTTCTCTATCTCAGACTACCTCCTGTGCTCTGAAAGTCTTACTCGGTCCATCTCGGCCTCCCTCAGTTTCAGCTCCTCCATTGCTGAGCCTTCTACTTCTAGAGCCTCCAGTTGAGCCTATCTACTTCTCGGCCTCCTCCATATGAGCCTTCTATCTCAGGCCTCCTGGTCTAGCCTCTACATCTCGGCCTACTCCATCTGAGCCTACTCCAAGATGATCAGGCCTACTTCGCTCCACCGCTTCAGCTTCGAGAGTCTGGACCCGCTTGGCTTATGGTGGTTTTAAAGTTATTTATTAGTAAAATGTTTAACTATTTTAATTAAGGTTTATTCCGTATGTCATTTAACTTATTATGTTTTTGTGTGGCAAGGTTCGATGCTCCCGATTGTGTGAGGTTCGTGACAGCTGCAATGATGGGCCTACTTCCATCAGCTTGGAAGAACTCCACAGTAGGTAGATTAAGGCTACCAACGGACACTGGTGGACATTTGAAGGTGAGAACTAACTCCATTTAAGTATGTATTCGTTATGTCATTTTTCTGCGGGGAATGTTTTTGGTATTATACAATTCATACTATTTCAACATATTTGATTGTTTTGTCCTAATTCAGAGAAAACTGTACACCTGTAAACCCGAAGTTGCGAGGCACGGTTCGCAAAGAGGGGGCCCTCAATGGACGCCAACGGCAGGCTTGCGTCTGAAAGACCTGTTCAACGAACATCGTTCACAGGACAGGAAGGCAACTACCCAGAATGGCTTGAGAGAGGAGCTACTATACCTCGAATGAAGAACAGGCTGCTGAATGACAAAAAGCCCAAAAGAAGTCTCCTCAGTGCAAGAAGTTAACAGAAGAGAGCCAGGGCAACGTAGTGGCGAGGCCCCTTCATCTCACTTGTCAGCGCGTTCTGTTTCTACCCATTCAGCGAGCAAAGCAATTGGTTTTAGTATTTTTTTGTAATTCTAGTATCGTAAATTACTAAATTCTTGTCGTTAAATTCTTGTTAAAATCACCAACATATGATGACAATTGTTTCTGAGGTGCTAAGGACAATTGGAGGGAAGGTTGCAAACGCCGCCGATCTGTACCTGGACACGCACTTCAAGAAGATGCCACGAAGGAGCCGCCAACGTCAACAAAAGGTCAAAGATGTGTGCTGTGGTAATGATTTTTAATGGTTTATTGATTTTCATTGATTTTTAGATCGGAATTCCGGCGTAATAAAGCCGATGAGTACGCTAAATAGGATGTTTTTTCACAAGTCGGTCGGAGCTATATATACCGACCGATATATCGGTCGGTAACTGCTTTAGATCCCTCCAATTTTTGGAGGGAGAAACATAGCGTTTACCGACGAATGGGTGAATCCGCGTCGGTAAAACCTATTACCGACCGCCACAAATTCCGGTCGATAACCCTACGTTTCCCTCCAAAAAATTGGTCGGCATGGTTTCCGTCAGATAGCTGGTCGGTATTCGCGTCGGTAAACTAATTACCGACCGAAAAATCGCGTCGTAACATCAAGGAAATTACCGACGCTGATCTTGCGACACCTGTTACCGACCGGTCCTCGGTAGTATACCCACGCGAACGTACCTACCCGCGGTAACAGTCTTTACCGAACGATTATCGGGTCGGTAATCTGTCGTTCGGCGGCCGAACCCGATTTTCTTGTTGTGTGATAACCTCACAGTTATTCAACCTATAGTGCGTGGTTCTTTCTCTAGCCCCTGTCCATCCAACCCTCAATGGACGATATTGGCCTACTCCTCACTTCTTTGGCATGATTATGACATATACTCATATTACCGCCGAGGCCTGGCAACCAATGCGACTGCCATTATTTGGCCTTTTTGGGCCCATTATGCTCCCATTCATCCAAGATATAGAATCCATTTCTAGATGCTAAATTTTCTTACTTTCTGACCTTTGTAGATAGAGTAGGTCGCCGACTATTGAGAGGAAGATTTGTCCTAGCACTTTTTTCCCGTTTATCTCACCTTCCAAAAAAAATTCAACTTAGTTCAGTGAGGTAACTTTTAAACCATAATAATATATATAAAAAATAGTACTCAATTAAGATATTATTTGATTCGTTTTCAATTATATTTATCATAAACATTTAAAAAAGTATAAATTTAGTAATGTATAATATTATATACTTCGTATTTAACTTATGGAGTATAAAATTTGCATTGAAACGGTCTAGTATAACTGAGAATAGCTAGCTACTAACCTTTATTCGCTTATATTAGCACAACCCCGGTTAGGCGATTGCACGTCACTGCGTTAGGCAACCTGTCAATTAAAAAGATCGAGGTATATATGAAGTATATACGTACACTAATACGGCAAAAAGGATTCATACACTAGAGTGATGATTGCTCAATACTCTTACTCTACGAGAGAAACAATAGCATGAATATACGATGAAAAATGAATATACACTCCCAATCGTTAAAGAGAATTTTTTGTCATCACATTCAATCCACTACTAAATGTACTCTTATTCATTGTATCTTTCTGATATAACTTAATTTAGTGATTAGTTGCGCACTTAGCAGTTTACGGTTATTTGAACAAAGCTACAAGCTGTTAGAACTCAAACACTGGACCACTTTTTTAATTTGCTGTATTGAAGCTTCATGCCTAATGTCCTAGCCTAATTTATTAGGGCTTCCTTAATTTAATCTTCTCTGCCCCATTCCCCTATGTCGACACCTGAGTACCTAAACAATCATAAATTGCGAGTACCATACATTGTCATTAATCGTCACTGATTTATTTAAGAGGCAGGATAGAAATTTAAGGAAAATAGTATTTCTTATTTACAAGTAAAAATAATAGACATCTGTGGGATCACTTTTTTTTAATTCGGTTTAAGGTTAACTGGCATCTATCATTAATAATTACTTCCCATAAAAACACTCACCGTACCCGCATTCAAACTTTAGCTGTCAAAAAATCAAAAAGTACTTGACATCAAGGAAATAAAAAAAATAAAAATTATTTTCTTGCTCAAATCTATAAAATCAAACCATTCTTCTACTTCTATCACAGTCTCACTTCACTCTCTAGAAAAAAATATGGGAAAAACCTAAGAAAACCCTCTCAAAAACCCTAAACACCATTAACAACGCTTCCTTCGTCGCTAAATCTCTTCCCAAAGAAGTGGAGCCTCATATCATCCAAGCTTTTCCTATCAAAATCCCTTCTACAATTTTAGAACTGTTTCCAAAACTTGGCAATCCATCATTGACAATCCTACCTTTGCGCAATCCCCACTTACTCTTGTGCCTCATATCATCCAAAACTCTCCCTCTTGCCCTAAAAAAAAACCTTACTCTCTCAATCAATCTTATTTTTACAAACCCTATTCATGTTACTCTTTATGGTTGAATCTTCTTCGAGTCTTTTTAAGATTCTTGCACGTTTTGGCACCATTCTAGCGGATGATAACAAATTGTATATATCCAGTCATAGTGTTTAAACCATTAAAACGCCTTGATGTTTTTCATTCAAATGCATTATCATGGAAAAAAAACTTGAGTCCTCCTTTCCTTACCCTTATACCCCTTCAAATCCACAAGGTCTATTTGTTAAATGGCGCGAATTTATTTGGGTTGGTACAAGGCTCTTGGCGAAGATAACATCGTTACTTTCGATCTCAAAGACGAGAAGTTTCGATTATTATACCCTCGCCCCTAATGGGTTGTCATCAAAATCGAAACTTGTTAACATTGGGGTGATTTAGGCATCATGAGGTTTTAAAGATTATGGTGATTTCTGCCTTGGAATTGTGGGTGTACAAAAATTCATCTTGGGCTAAAAAAGATGTAGGATCACACTTTGCCCTAAAAAAAGAAGGAGCAACGAATTCGATCATTACCAACTATTTTGGGAACACTACTATACTGGAGACAAAGTTGTTAAGCCCTGATGTGTTGTTGCATTAACTATGTCTCCGCGTTTCGTGAACGGTGGGGAACGCGAAAGGGGGATTAAGATTTTGGGATTGCCTGTTGGGTTGATTTTTTGGACTACAAAAAGGCTTAATCTTTTATGTACAACTACGTCGAAAGGCCTTATGTCCCCGATTTGTGGTTCGGCTAGGGGACTTTGTAATGGACTTGAGTGAGGTGAAGCACCCGAAGCAGCCACCGCGAATGAAGCTGCTGCCTCATGTGGATGTAAGGTGGGAAAGAGTGGAAATGTGGTGGATTGATTTTGTGATTTGGAGAATATCAAGAAGAAAGAGTTGCTAGGAAAGAAAAGCTAAAAAGATTGCTGATGAAAAGGCTCGTGATGAGAAATGGGCCAAGAAGGTGAAAAATACAACAGAGAAGATAAATTTCAAGGAAGTAATAGTGTAATACTGATTACTTGAAAAATTTGGATTTTGAATTTGTATCAGGAAAAAATATGAAAATCGATTTTTTTTGCTTTGATTTTTGTTCTATGTTTTTGATGTACTCCTTTTTTTATTAAAAAAAAATCCCGCCTATTCCATGAAATCAATCTACTTATTCATTATTTATTCATGGCTAGCTAAATATAGTGGAAGAATTTTTGTTGTTTTTTTTAAAGTGAATCCATCATGGTTTAATCTTAATTACATAATGATATATTCCCAAGCTAATTCTCGACTTTTAAAAACTACATAATACTGTAAAAAAAAATGGTTTTTTTTAACTTTGTAATTAACAAAATGCTTTAAAGTCTTTTCACTAACGTATAGTTATTAACCTTAATTAAATATTTCTTACATTTTTTATACAATAATAAATATAAATAATATAATAAAGATATTAATACTTTTCTCTCAAATATAAAACATTGATGGTAAGCCCTATTCTTATGTATTTTTATTTTGTTTTAACTGTGTACAATAAGGCTGTTTTATTTTATTCTCTTCGTGAGATTTGCTATATTCACCTTGTGAGGTAGACATATCATTTCATTTTGTCGGATTTTCGAGAATGAATTTATTGGTGAAAATTAGTGCGGGATTACAATAGATTTTTGATCTTCCACTACATTCAAAA
Source organism: Bassia scoparia (assembly GCA_008642245.1). Classification (NCBI taxonomy): domain Eukaryota; kingdom Viridiplantae; phylum Streptophyta; class Magnoliopsida; order Caryophyllales; family Amaranthaceae; genus Bassia; species Bassia scoparia. The sequence goes on along the minus strand of SNQN01003368.1, from coordinate 6,773 downwards.
CTATTGCAGATCGATAAAACCCTCGCAAAAAGTTGTATGAAGAAAGTTGTATGAAGAAGTAGGAAGAAACATCGATGTGAAAGAGGAGCGACTGTACTAACAGATATTTCTTATAGCGATTTAGGTTTTGTCAAAGTTAAATTTAATTCGATCTATTTTGATATGTATTTGGTTGTTATTGATTTCTATTGTAGATGTCGTTTGACTTTCATTGAATGAAATAGTTTCCCCTTTGTTAAAAAATAAATAAATAAATAATTGGTCGGGAGGATGAAAGGGTGAGGTTTGCTTTAGGATATGTTCATAGGGTTTAAACAAAACTATTTTTAAAATTTTATTTAAAAAATATGGTCAAAGATATATAAGTACGAAGCATATGACAATACATTGATTAAATTTATATTTCGGATAAATATAATTAGTTTTAAAGTAGTAGATCCTCCATCTGATCTGTTTCATGAARAAGCCACCCTACACTATTTGGGTTCAAAACATAATATGAGAAGTGGGTGGCCTACCAGGGGTTAAAAGGTAGATTTAGATTAGAGAAAAACAAATAAAAAATTGTATTGTTTTTTTAATCCATATGAACGAGTGTAATGTAAGTGGTATGATGGGTTTCACATGGTAGATCACCACAATTAAAAAATTAATATAAGGTTTCCTAAAATGGATCTGTTCCATGATTGAAAAAGCTACCCTACATCAACTACAAAAAAAAAATCGGTTTTTAATGATCTCCGAAATTGTTGTCAGCAAACGCCAAATCAGTCGGTAAAACGACCACAAAACTAATGGTCGCCAAAAGGCTAGTCGCTAACCAAATTTAGCGAATAACTTCCGGTGACTACATACCTTGCGACTGATTTTTTTAGCGACTGATTATGTGTGTTAGCAACTAATTAGTTAGTCGCCATTAAATAGCGATTGGATTTTGAATTTAGCGACTACTTGAGTAGTCGCTTATTAGCGACCGATTTAAGACCTTAGCGACTACCGAAGTACTCGCTAAAAGATGGAGAAACTGATTTTAAACTTTGGCGACTAATGCTACAAATAGCGACTGCTTTTCACATTAATGCGACCGCTTAATTCATAAGAAAAATAAAAAATGAAATACACAAAATAAAAATTGTTGTTCATTCCACAAATAGCTGTACAAATTATTTTAAGTACTAAAATAAACTAATAAATGAGAGATACACTTCCACCCCGGAGGTGAGGAAAGATCATTGAAACTCAATTAAATTTTGTAAATGCATGTAAAATTGTGCTTTATGGAGAATTACAATATAAGAATAAGAAAGAACATCAGGTCTATTATAATAATGCATTCAAGTTTTATACTCCCTCCGTGTCGTTATTATTGAAATAATTGAATTAGGGATTTTTAGGGCAAAAATTGTTATTGTAGATAAGGGATAATGATTAGAAAAATAAAGAGAGAATGGAATAAAATAATGAATGGTTTTAAGATTAGGAAAAAGTAAGAAGAAATGAAATGAAATAAAATAATGAGTGGTGTAAGATTGGAAAAGTAAAGAGAGAAAAGATTGGAAGTGAATAAAGTAGAAAAAACAGTTTACTAAAATAGAAAGGGGAATTGTGTTAAGTAATATGTAACAATTATCTTATGGAAACTGTTTCAAGTAATACGTAACGGAAGGGAGTATTCTAATAATTGAATTTGAATCAAAAATTCTGATCGATAGTCTCTTTTGTATATAAGAAACCCTACGGTTGGAATATGATACATCAATCAAATATGACACTACACTATTTCCTCTGTCTTTTATTTATTTGCTACATTTGTTTTTTCACAGTTTTTTGAGAACACAATTCAAACATCTATATCTCAGTTATAGATTATGAAAAAATTACAATTATTATATTCGATATTTTTTAAAAAAAAAATTCCAGAACAAATAGAGGAATTACAAGTAAAAAAGTACAATTCACTACTGCCAGTAGCGAATTTACCTGAATTGTTCTACAAAAGTGGCAGTAGCGAAGTACCCATTTTTTTTAAAAAAATGAAATTGCATACCGATCCTACATGGCGTTATGCGGGAAATTAGTTTTCCCAACCAAGCAAAATGTAAATTTCTGATAATATGGGTTAATTCCAATATCTTATCAAAATATTAAATTGGAGTGTGTCTATTTATGATCTTCAGCCATAGCGGTCGCTATTTGGAGTGTGGAATTACAATTTGAAGTGCGGAAATCTAATTAGATGATACATTTAACTTTAAGTTAGATAACGAACATTACCGTATTAATAGCCTGACTTAGTGACTCGCCATTAAGAAGGAAAAGTGCCTGTAATGTGTGTTGTTTGACGATTCTACCCAAAAAATTTGGGATGAATTGGATGAAAAGCCATAAACAAATTTATACTAACCACAATGATGGCATGAAGAAGAATTATATTTATTTATTTATTATTATTATTTGTTTCTAAAGTAAGTAACATGAGGTAGTAGTTCTTGCAAATTGCAAAACAATAAGTTATACGTAAACATAGCATGATGTTCATGTCTCAGGATCATGAAGTAATTGAATATTCTTACTAATCGCAAATGGCAATTCTTATCTTTCAACATAACCCAGCAGTATTTTTGCAACATTAAGTGGGAATATGTTGGGAATAATAATATAATAGGAAAAGTAGTCAAGTGAGTTTTTTTTTTGTTAAAAAGTAGTCAAGTTGTATAGATAACATGTTCACTTATCACGAGTTATTTTAAAGTTGTCTAAATCGCAATCAAAGCACTGGCGGACACCGGGGACGGGGACACTTATCCCCCACTTTCAAAAAAAAATTAAAAAAAATCTGAGTTGTTGGAAAAAATGTTTTGTAATATCATAATAAGAAGAGAGTAGTAAAAAATCGTAAAGTCAAGTTAGGATCAAGTGGTTTAGTAACTTTTGTTTTCAGTATCAAGGTCGGTTCAGACTTATATTTTCTTTTTTATTCCTCTTTGCTTTAATATTTTACTTGTACCTTTTTTATATTTCATTCTACACATTTGTATTTTTAAATATTACATCTTCCTTCCCGTCAAAAAAAAAAAAAATATTACATCTCCTTCATTTTAATATATATCTCTTCTCATAAACTTAAATATTTATTGTTTTATAAGAAAATTAAATATTAAAATAGTCTTTTCACTAAATCAAATTAGCTATAAAAAGATGAGCATTCAATGCATGTCAAAGTCCAAACACATCATTAATTTTCTCTCTCTAAAAAATCTTCCCAAACCCTAATTTCTTTTTGTATCGCGGGTCTATCATCATCTCTTTGATGGTGTAAGCCCAATCTTCTCCCTATTTTTTGTTTTGTTAGTTTGTTCATGAATAATCCTTCTTTTATCTCTTTTGAGAGTTTTTTATCCCAAATTTTGGGGTTTTTCTATCTCTTATGAGAAATTTTATCCCAAATTTTGGGTATTATTATTCCTTTTGTGAGAGTTTGGAGTTAGTTTTTTGTCTTCCTGTGGAGGATCAGATTATCTAGGGTTTCGTTTTGTTTTGAATAGGAAATTATGGGTTTCACAAAATCAGATGGATAAGATATTATCAAAAGTATTTCCCTAACAACTATGTATCAGCGGACGTATTGCGAATAGAGCGAACTCACAGATTGTTTGTTTGATGAAGATTTTTATTAAGGTATTTTTAAATCAATCTGCGATGTAGATTAAGTTTTAAGGTGTTTTATGATTTTTGTTGAGAATTTTGTTTCTCTTCTATTGATTGTAAGGGTCGTCTTTTGACCAATTTCTTATATGAAATCCGTATTCTTCCCGTCAAAAAATAATTGGCTTAAAAATCAAACATTGTGCACACTCATGTTCAACCAAACCTGAATTTAAGCTGAATTTTTAAATTATTATTTTCTAATTTTCTATAAAAAAAATAAAATTCTTGCACGCTTTCAATAATTAAAAATTAATTACACATACGACTACTTTGCTAAAATTTAAAATGGCTATAAAAAATTCAAATTTTTGCAAGCTTTGCAATGCATATAAAGACTAATTTTGCTAAAGTTTTTACAAATGAGGTTAAATTAATTGAATTTAATAAGGAACTGTCAAATTAATCACATTAATTTATTTTGTATTTTTTAAAATGTTTTTTTTTATCCGTATATGAACTTTCATAATTTGTACCCCAGATGCCTAACATATCCCTACATTATATTGTAATAATCATCCCTCAAACAACCAACGTTTACACCACAAATCTAAATCCTAATGACCTATGTATACTTCCTCATCTTTCAGAACTTTACCCCAATTATACTTTCTCCCTCTTCTTTACACAAAACCATTAATTTAACAAAATAATTCTTCCAACCGGTTTGTCTTTTTTATCCAACATTGGGGGATGTTTCCAACGATGATTAAAAAAAAAAAGTACTAAAATACAACAGCTACAATAATAACAATACAGCTCCTACTAAAGGTAAGTATATTATCGTGCTGTCACGAACCACAAATATATAATTTTATAGCAATAGTTTCCTTAATTTCTCCCCTAAATAGTAAAGATGGGTTTGGACTTTGTACAAAGAAGTTTGGGCAATTATAAATTTAGAAGGCAAGTGACGAAGCTGCTGCATAAACTAGACGCCTACACGAGGCTATCAATGTCGAAATCGTCAGCGAAAAAAGCATCCTGTGGGCTGTGGGCGTCAACGGAGGGCAAATCTTGGGCACCCCTGTAGGATATAAAGGCAGAAAGAGCAACGCAGGTACGACGGTAAAGAGCACAAAGAAGTTTCAAGGACTGGAGTGGATAAATTGAAGAGCATATGATGATCACTAGAGCAGACTGAAAAACAGAGGAGGGGCAGAGTAGGCTGAAAATGAACTCCACTGCCAGAAGACTGGACCATTCCGAATATCCGATTCGCAGTCGACGTCTTCCGCTATGAGCACCACCACCTTCAGGGATGTTGAAGGAGGTGAAGAGGAAGGCCATTGAGAACAGACTGAATATGGCTATTTCCAAAAGGCTATTAATCGAGTTTGTGTAATCTGTAAACAAGAGTCCCACTTTTGGACGAATAAACACGTTCACAACAGGTAATGCGGCGAACCTAATATCATATTTGGCTTCCCCCATTACAAACACACTTCAACTTCAATAAGTAATTCTTCAGTTATTAGAATATTTCAACTTAATTGACATGAATATAAAACATAAGTCAAGTTGGTGGCATATATACACTCAAAGGACTTCGCAAATAATGACGTTGATGATCATTAACTGATCAAGGTCGTCAACTTTTGAGAGGCTGATGTGGATATCACCACTCATCTCACGATGATATTGAAAGCTACACCTTATACTAAAGTTCTAACAGGGAAACACAAAGTGGCCTTTCCTGCTAGTTTCCTTCCTCAATTAACAAAACCCTTCATGTCGAGGATGTGCATGATACCATCGGTTGCACCTAGTTAGGTACCACCATACTCAATTTCTTCTCTTTATTTGTGATTAACAATGGAAAAATCATTGCAACTAATAAATTATTTTTGCTACTGGAAAAAAAAAGAATGTAGTTGTACCTTGTCAAATACATGACAATTGAATGTACAAACCACATACTCCTTATAATTTAATTTGACTACAAAAATTGAATGACTAGATCAAAGCATTACTAGATCAGCAATAAAAGACTTCTTCTGGCCCCAAAAGTGTGGCCGTGTGGAAGTATATTCGAAAAATTAAAGGAAAATTGCTTTTAAAGGCTGAACAATAACTACTTGTATTTCTATTCTAAAGGATTGAACTATGGATTATAATTTATACCACAAAGGGCCTAACTAAGTAACTATCTTGGGTGTTTCAAGGATTGAACTATGGATTATAATTTATACCACAATACACATTACTCTCTTAGCTCCTCACTTAACATAGCTCATGCTGGTGGCGGCGGCAATCTAGCTACGGGTGGTGTCGTGGACCCATGGTGGTGGTGGAATTCATTTTTGATGGAGGCCTGGAGGTTAAATTTTGAAGTTAATTATATTAATATAGATCTTTTACCTGGATATCCAGTTACCATCAAGTCTTAGGCTTCGTTTGTTTTGAAGGATAACAATTTTCATGGAAAATCATTTTCTAGGAAAAAAGTTTTCCTTTGTTTGTTTGATTAGAGGAAAACTCATGAAGAAATTGAAAAATGTAATAGAAATGAAGGAATGGTGGGGGAATGAATAAGGGAGATGTAAGATGTTGGGAGGAAATTGTGGCATTCCCTCTTTACAAAAAGAAAATGATTTCCCTTTTCCAAAGTGACATTTTCTCCTTTGAGGAAAATGATTTTCCACTCCTTTCCAAAACAAACAAATAAAAACTAAAACAAGGAAGAAAATCATTTTTCGGGAAAATATTTTCCGTCAAAATAAACGAAGCCTTAGTCCTCTATTTGAAAACACCCAAGATACTTTAGCCTTTATGGTATAATCCATAGTTCAGTTCTTTAATTTAGAATTGTAAGAGTTATAGTTTAGCCTTTTAAAAAAAAATACTGTAAATTATATATTATCTGTTGGTACAATATGTGGTACTGCTGACGTGGCAGTGGCCAACGAGCCGGTGTTGGTGAAGATGGACCTGGTCTGCAATCTTGGTACCTACAAAACACGGTTGGACTACCCTGGGGCAACCCAGGAACAGCCCCTTCGATGGAGGTGTCAGTATTTACCAGGGTAHTCAATATTTAGAGAGAGAATGTAGGTAGTGTTTGTTCG
>SNQN01003367.1:0-45954 GCA_008642245.1 Bassia scoparia | reverse complement strand
TCCGCGGAGGAGGATGAAGCCTTGGAGAATTTTGTTTTTTTTATCCTGAGAGAGATGTGAATTTTGAGATTTAGGCCTTGTTTGGAATTGGTTGTGGCTGTGGCTGTGGCTGTGGCTGTTGGCTGTTTTTCTCTGGTTGTTTCATTTGCTGGATCTTGGTTGTTTGACTGCTTTAAACATGTTTGGCAAATTTGATGAACAATTGTACAACTTTTCTATTTTAATAAGTGGTCTCAATTACTTAACTCTCTAATACAAAACTAATTGAAAAAAGTGACCTCAATTACTTACCAATTTTTTGTCTTTTTTACCAATTACTTTCTCTTTTTTTTGGGACCACCTCACTAATTCTATTCATAATCTACCATTAGTTCCTCACTAATTCTATTCATAATCTACCATTAGTTATTAGGAATACTATTTGAAGTCTATTTTTACTAAAATAAAAGTCCATATTTCAAGTCTTTTCCCTTAAATACCCATCCCTTCTATACAATCAACTTTTTTTTGACTTCGTTTAACTGGGGCRCTTGGCAAAACGACACCAACCATGGTTGGGACGCCTAGCTCAAGCGCCACAACCATGGACCTTTTGTCAACCATTTCTCCTACTCCGACTACTCTTATGTGTGCCAGTTAGAATCCCGACGGTCATGCACTAGTACGGGCCGAAATTTGGCACTCACGGTGGTCAACGGTGTCGTAGGGATGTCAATGAGTGATTAGTGAGAGAATTGGGTGGGGTAGTGAGTGAGGGGTAAGTGTGGAAGTTCACATAATGTGAACTTCGATTCTAATAATTGTGCACTTCATTTAGCAATCCAGTTAGGTATTTAGAAAATTAAGACAAAAAAATACATTTGTTTAATTTATTACGTTACAGAGGGAGTATTTAATAACCCTCAGAAGAGAATAGAGGATAGCTTCCCTCCCGATTCAAAGAGATCCGATTCTCAACCACGCCCTTGTGCTTAGCACCCAAAAAAACTAATGACCCTAAGAACATATTTAATAACCCTTAAAACATAACTGCAATACAACTCCAATTGTTATGGACAAAAAAACGGGTTTTATAACTCTCCTTACAATTTACATGTTGTCCTTTAAATTTTAATTTCCATATACATTACATTGTATCTGGAACTGTTTGCTTGGTCCATGTTCAAAACAATCAAAGACAACTTTATATTTTCAGTTCAAAAAATTGGTTACCGAATATACATTACATTCATATTTTCAGCTGATCTAGATAAACAAGTGCCAAGTGTGTCCAAAGCAACAAATGCCTGTCTAAACAGGGACACAACGCGGCTCAGAAGCTATAAGAATATGTCAGAAAGGCCAAAACTGATAAGCAAACATGAAATTTAAATTCAATTGATTACAGAAGGGTTCGGGGCAGATACAGATTACACTCCTCTATGGCTACAAATTTTCAGTCATTTCACTATCCTCGCCAAGCTCGCCATCCTCGAGATCATCATGAGTACCACTTCTTCGAGAACCATCCCGGTGATCTTTCTTGTGCTTTTTTTGCCTACTCTCACCATCTGAATCAGGTGAGTGTTCATGCTGTACAAGTACCCAAAATAAAATATGAACTTCCATACACATTAAGAATTATTATATGATTACTTAATTATGGAACAGCCAAACCTTTCGAGATTTTTTTCCATGTCTGCGAGATTTCCTGTGTTCCTCCTTATCATCTCTGTCTGAACTGACATCATCAGTATCATGATGTCGTTTACGGTGACGCTTTTCCTTGTCATCATCCTTGTCAGAACTAACATCATCAACACTATCATGGTGCCGCTTCTTGTGTTTCCTTTCTCTATCTTTTTCCTTCTCCTTCCTATTCTCATCCTTGTGGCTATAGGAATCAGTTGTGTCCATAGCTTCCTCTTCAGAATCCTCTTTCTTAGAGCGTTCTTTCCTCTTTTCTCTGTCACGATCCCTATCTTTGTCTTTTCTCTCCTTCTCCTTCCTCTTCTCCTTTTCCTCTCTTTCTTTCTCCTTCTTTGCCTGAATTTCCACTCAGCACCAGTAATGAGTTATTAGTTAGACACTTCGACATGAAACTGCTGTATTATTATTGGTGTACTTTAAAAGATAATGAGATATTTTATGACTTAAAAAGATTAGGTGACAACTTCGCTATCAGAAAAATTCTTATAAAAAAGTCTAATTGCAAAATATGCAATGAAGAAACTACTTAATCTCCTCTCAAACAATCCAAAATAAGACTAGAAACGAGAAACCAAATGCCCTGATTCAATCAATCAATCAAAGCCTTATTCCCATAAGTGGGGTCGGCTCACGTGAACCAAGAGTGGTGGTTATTCCGGGAAGTCATCCACATAGATTTTCCTTCTCCACTCCCTACAATCGAGAGCCTCATTCTCTTTCCAATCCAGCTGCTTTAGATCTTTTTTAACTCCTTCCCACCAAGTCCTTTTCAGTCTCCCCTACCTCGTTTAAAACTCCCTCTTCGCACCGGAGGGGCACCGTCTTACATGCCCAAACCAAATGCCCTGATTAACACAACAAATGTGCAAACATGAACACCTCCATGAGACCCCAAAACCGCAATGCCTCTTCCAGCCATTTAATATGTTTTCTTACACTCCACGCAAGAAATCCTTGTCTCACTGAACTTCATAAGACAACAACAAAAGATGAAACTGATAGTTATTGCACGGTAAAATCTTTTGAGCTTCAAGAAAAATGGAAGGAAATCCTTGCCTTCATCTTTAAAGAACTTTTCCTCTCCAAGATTGAAAGTTTTGAAAGGAGAAACATTAGGCTTAATAATAGAGAATCGACGGTTCTTCCCCTCTTATATCTTATATATATTAATATATATATATTTTTGGAACAAACTGTACCTTAGTAACTAATTATTTGCAACTTGACAATTTAAAACAAACCCAGTCGGCATCCTGCTCTCGAAGGGTTGGAGTCCTAGAGCGAACTACTCATTGCTGTTTACTCCCTGTGTTCTCCAGAGATTGCACTTATTTCCTATTTTGGGTTAGCCCAAAATGTTTAAAGTTTTACTAAAAGCTTGGCCTTTGTGCCTGTTACTAGCAATTGCCAAACATTACAAATATTAAGCAGGTTATTACTTGACATTCTCAATTAAAAGAGGAATTTTGTCCATAACTACCTTAATTACACTCTTTWTTGTGAACTACCTTACGTTTATTTGTCCAAAACTACTTTAGCATAATTTTTGTTGACCACTATTAAAATTATTTTTTTGGCTTTGACTATAATTTCAGGCAATTTAATGTTACGTGTCGGTCACATGAACAATTCTTAATTATTATTATTTCCCCCCTTTATTTCCCCTACCAACTTCTTCATCATTCTCTCCATTGTAAATTTGTATTGCTTTACAAAGATTTCACATCACTCCCAACAACTTGCTTAGTAATCTCAAATTAATTCCCAAAAGTTAGCACTCGGAGAGGCAACTAGAGAAGGTTTCAAGGTGGTTTTGGTGGCAGTGGAAGATTTCTGATTGATCACTGCTGTAACAACCTTATCTTATTATACTCCCTCCGTTACGTTTTAAACGCAACACTTGATATTATTTGAGAGAGGTAAAATATTCAAGTGGTGCATTTAATGTTTATGTCAAAATTAATAAAATTATGAATGTAAGCTGTTTAATGAAGGCCATTAACACGCATGAGCTAAAACAAAGTGATAAAAAAAAWWTWWWAAAAAAAAAAWGAGTTTTGGTAACTAAGAAAGCTCTCAAGCAGCAAAGGGCCAGGAAAGCTGAGAAAAAGTGTGAATTACTTACCAAATATGAAGCATGAAATGTCTTGAGCTTTGAGAAAGGGAGACAACTAATGCTGAGAGCAAATAAAAAAGTGACTAGAGAGTGAGAAAGATTGAATTTYGAAGTGAGATTTAATTTTGGAGTCTATTTAATAACAAATTGGAGAGAGGGAGGGTGAGTTGATTTTTGGATTTATTGTTTGAATTTAATGAATTTCGGGTGTAAGAGCAATGAAGAAGAGGGAGATGAGTTGATAATCAATTACATGGCCATAACCAATTCACCAAGTTTCGCTAAATATCATAAGCACCTAGAACAGGCAGTCAGAATGAAACCAAWGCAACCTGTTGCTTAAAGGGTTGCTAGGGATCCAAAACCTTTCATCGTTTGGGAATTTGTGGAAAAAAATAAAAACTGAATAAGGACATTAATATTTAATACTTCCTTAGTTTCATTTTAATTGTTTGTGTGGGTGAACTCCTAAGCAAAATTTCATGGTGAGAGAAAGTGTGGGTCATGATAAAGAGAGAGATAGAAACATGTGACTTACAAAAAAGGAAATAAAACATTTGTTGCAACTAATTGAAATTTCCATTTTTCGTAATTGTTGCAATTAAAATGAAACGGAGGAAGTACAAGAACTATACACAGACCAACAAGTCTTTGTGAAAGTTGCATTGCAGCAAAATTACAATGGAAGTAAATAGCTGACAATGACCTCAAAGAAAAGAAAGAATAATACAAGGTGAAGGGGTTAAAAAGGACAGATTTTCTTGCATGCTTTGATAGGATAGGACCCAATCATGGAATGAGTTCAAAATATTGGTTCTAGATCACAGTTCACAGAGATTACCATAACAAGGCCGGTTCTTACTTTGGTTTGTCCCTAACTCAGTAACTCTGCTGTCCAATTTTTTTTATTTTTAATTTTTTTGGTCTTCGCTTACTATCATTTCCTAATCCTTGACATATTACTTTACTACTTCTTCACACATGGCAGAGCACACGCCAATCCATTGACAAATACTTAGGTGTCAGCATTAGGTTTTTTAGTAGTAGTAGTTACATTATCGTTATCTTTATCGTTATCATTATCGTTATCATTATCATTATTATTATTATTATTATCTCTGTCTACATTATATAAGGCAAACACCCGAGTTTGGTCGTGAAACAATGGTGATGACCTTTTTGCCCTCAAAGATAACATTAAAAAATAAAGGGAAGGTAGCCCTGAACTATTCACCTTTTTCCTTCCTGCCCTATCTGTGGTAGCCCTAAACTTGCAAAACGACCTTTTTTGGGTTTTTTCTAAYGGAGAGTTAACTAGAGTTAGTTTCTATCACTCCCTCACTTCCCCTGTTTCTAACCAAGCCGCCACCACCACCATCACTTCGTCATCCTCCTCTCACAAATCACACCTTGGTGTGAAAATCACCAAAAGTAGAGCCTCAATCTGCCACAAAATGCAACCAAAATCATCTCAAATTGCACAGAAAATTTCTTTTCAAACCCAAAAATCATATTCGAAAGTAATTCATGAATTCGAACAAAAAATTTGTTTGCACACCCAATTAGTTCCTGGATTATTCCTTGGAGCTCTTCAGTGAGATTATTGTCGTGAAAAAAAAAAATCCTCTAAGCTACAAAGATTCCCATGTGGTTCCACTCAAATTAAACAGCCACTCGAAAAATATTGACGAATCATTCAATCCATTATCAGCAAGATTAAGAAAGGAAAAAGTGGTTGAAGAATTTTGGTTGTGGAAGCCCACATTCATAGAAGTTGGGATAATTTCAGGAATTCGAACATTCATACAAATATCCATTTGTACAATTGGTGTGAACATAAACAGCAGCGAAATGAACGAAAACTGCATATTCAAACAAGTACTTCAGGAATTCAGACAAAAAAACTCCTATTATTTGAACTCAAACCAGCATTTCCAACAAACAGATCTGGGAAAAATCAAACTTAAAACTTCTAGCAATCAGACCAAATTGTTGGCAATCGAACCAACGTGCAGTACTTCAAACAACTATTCTAGAATTTCAAGCATAAACCCTAAGTTTTTTCAAACATGAAATCGCAATTTCAAAATGCAGAAGGTTGAACCAAGCACCAGATTTTCGCACAAAATAGCGAGAGTTCTAACTAGATAAGTTTAGAGCATATATTTTGAACCTAATTGGAGCAATTTGAGCAAGAAATTTTCGAGTAAAATTGTGTTTGGGATGAATTTGAGTAAGGATTTGAGAATTAGAATGAGTGGTTGTGAGTGACATTGATTGATTTAGAGTGAGTTTGAGAGTTGAGATTGAGTGAAAGGGGAGTTATGGATGTTGATGGAAAGAGAATGTAGGGTGATGATGAAACGAGGGAAGTGAGGGAGAGAAGAAAACGAACGCTAGTTAACTCCGTTMGAAAAAAAAACCAAAAAAAGGTCATTTTGCAAGTTATTTTGGAAAAAAGTCGAATAGTTTAGGGTTACATGGGATAATTTCCCAAGAATAATATTAAAAAAATAAACATAGAAAACAATAAATTTTTCTAAAAAAACAAAACAAAAAACATTTAAAATTGTTGAAAATAGTTACATAAAACATTAAAAAACGCAAAACAAAACAAAACAAAAAAGATTTTAAAAACAATTATTTGTCTTATCTAAAAAAATAAAAATAAAAAATATTACAATATCACGATGTGTATACATAGATCACGATTGTTTCAATTCATTCATCAAAACTAAATTGTTCCATTCGATAGTGTAATTGTTATTCTTTTCGGCATTAGATTTCTTTAAATATCAAATTTTTTTTCTATTTTAAATATGTCGCGTGTTTATACCCCATTTATGATTCTACATTAATATTCATAAAAATGGATCGTTAAAGCATAGTTATCCAATTGTATGACATCGAATACATGAATCATAACAAAAAAAAAATTGGAAGTTGAATTTACTGATGTTACGATAATAATTGTTTTTCATAGCATCTATTATAGGAAACAATTTTAAAAAATTCTCATGTTTACTGTTGTTTTCAATAGCATCTATTATACTTGAAACAATACAATTTTAATTCTTTCTCATGTTTATTAAAGCGAGAACTCATTCAATGTATAATTCTATTTCTTTCTCATGTATTTTTAGGAAGTCGTTCAATGTATAATTTTTTCAAAAGATATTGACTACTTTAAAAGTAGATTGGAAGAAGGGAAAGCTTACTATTTTAACGGAGTATGTGTTTTGAAAGCAAATAAGTGACAAAGAATAGTTTCGACCCGATATCAACTTAATATTACCCACAGCCATAGATATGTCACAAGCTTAGTTTGAAAAAGCGTGCCCTAACGCTTTTGACTACGTGAGCGTACATTCCTTAAATCGCTCGCCACCACCCCTCGCCACACTCAATTTCACTCGCCACCACCTGGACCCACCCTTAAACTCCCTCGCCACCTTCCACAAATGAGTGACGAGATAAAACTATATCTCGCTGCCCTTGCCACTTCGAAATCGTCCAAGATTCAGCCACCCACGAGATTCCGAACTCAAAAATCTAGAATTCGAAGGTTTCGACGACAAGATTGCAAACCCAAAGATATGAAGTTTTTAAATTTGTTTCGAAGGTTTTGATTTTGGAGTTTTGATTTATGGTGCTCGAATTTAAATTTATGGTGGTAGATTTGGCGATTGTGGTGTTAGTGGAATAGATACGATGGTGTTCGTGGTGTATACGATGTCGATGGTGGTCGATAATGGGTGGTAGTGGACTAGTGGTGTTGTTGATAGTGGTGGCTTGGTTTGAGTGGAAGTGGTAGTGGTGCACTAATTATATAATATGTTCTATTATAAAGCAAACACCAAAGTTTGGTCTAAAATATTTGTATGGACCTTTTTTCCCTTAAGAATAAGATTTAAAAATTTTAAATATGATAAAAAAATTGAAAAAGGGAAAAATATATCTTATCAAACTTAATGTAAAAAAAAATGTTATTTAAACACTTAAGTAAAATATATATATATATATATATATATATATATATATAATATATATATATATATATATATATATATATTATAATATATATATATATGACATAGTTCTAATTAATTCTCATGTTTCTTTAGGGAAAATCAATCGATATATATTTTTCAAAGGATATTGACTTCTTTAAAAGTAGATTGGAAGTGGAAAGTGATGTAATAGAGGAAATGTTTTCACACACACCAAATCAAGTAAAGAAATACCTTTTCCTCCTCACGTTTCCGTTCCTTTTCTTTTGCCTTCTCTTGCAGGTAAACAACATAGTTTTCAAAGGTCTCCTTTGCCAATGTTTCAGTTTCAATTTCCCTGCAGAGGTTGAAAAGTTTCCATGACAGGTAGAATTAGAACCTTAACAGATTAGAAGTACAAGCATTGGAAAAATGAGGTATACCTATATTCTTCACTATCTTCAAAGATTTGTCTAGAATCTTCCCAAGTAGAAGAGGCAGTTATTTCCTACGAGTAAATTCACAACAATGATTAAAAGGTCCAACATAAGCTGATCACAATACCAGGAGTCTTTCAAACCTTAAACGTTCGCAATAGATCAGTGAAGTCGTCTACTAGTCGTTGGCGCTTTTTAGCTTCCTTTTCTTCCTTTTCCTTTACCCTCTCAAGCTGCTCTTCAAAAACCAGCTGCTAACAAGTTCACACCAATATGTTATTACACAAAATAGATCACATTTTTATGAGGAACATAAAAGAAAGTAATACAAGTTTGTCTTTGCAAAAAAATCGTAGATTTCTTCAGTGTTCCCCGTAATTTTTTTAGCCATGCCTGTCGTCTGTTCAACTCATGTTCATATCCCCAATAACTACTCTCCAACCCCCCTCCCCTCTCTCTCTCTCTCTCTCTCTCTCTCTCCCTCCCTCCCTCCCTCCAACACAGACTTGAATTGGAATTCCAAATGTTGACAACAGTGATCAAAATCATGTAGAAGATGAATAAAGGAATATCCCTAATCTTTACTTTCTATTTACGATCGATCAATCAATCAAACAAAGCCTTAGTCTCATAAGTGGGGTTGACTAACATGAACAAAAAGTGATTATTCCGAGAAGCTAGGTTGCACCGGGGTACGGGTATACGGGAACGGGACAGAAAACGRCAAATCTAAAAATTACAGGGTACGAGTACGGCTTGGGGTACTCCAATTATTTAAATAAAATTTTATTTTTTTCTTTAAAAAATGAGGCATTTAAAATCAAAACAAAATAAAAACATACTACAAACAATTAATTAAAAATCAGGAAAATAAAAAAACACAAAAAAAGGAAATAGACAAACCGTAATAATATTCACAGTAACAAAAAATTAGAATTGCYAAATTGGAAAATAGAACCACACATAAACAAGGACCAAAGAGCAAAAGAAATTGAGAAGTCARTAAGTCACGAAGAAGTATGTAGAAACAAAATCCTTCATCACCGCCTCACCGTAGCCCTCGCCTGAAACCACCATTACCTCACCCGATGTCACCTTGCCTGACAGTGCTACGATGATGACTCATCTGACGTCGCTGAGTCACTTGAACGTCAATTCGTGCCCATCGAGAGAGGAAATGAGATTGTGAGAGAAACCCTAGATTTTGATTTGGGGATTATTTGGGGCTTTGGGCTAGAAATGTCGACAAACCCGTAATTGTATTTGGTAATAAGATTTTTTATTTTCTGCCTTTGGAAACGGCATTGAGGCTCATGCRCGTCCCCAGAAACATTTCCAAAAGGTTTGACCGTTTTCTTAAAGTCAATGCGTTCTGGGGCGTCCGTCCCCGACTCGTACCCGTACTATACCGGGGATGGGGACGCTGGCCGRGAGGCGTTCGGCGTCCCCGTGCAACATAGCCGGGAAGTCATCCACATAGATTTTACTCCTCCACCCCCTACGATCGAGAGAGCTTCATTCTCTTGCAAATCCATGTGCTTAAAGTCCTTTCTAACTCCTCACTGAGTCAATTTCGGTCTCCTTTTACCCCTTTAAAATCTTTCTAAATCCCACTCTTCCACTCACACCAGTGCCCCCCCAAGTCTGTCTTACATGCCCAAACCAACACAAGCAATTTTCCTTAACTTACTTGCAATATCTGCAACACTAGATTTCCTACGAATAACTTCATTTTTTATTCTATCTCGTATAGTGTTCCCGCACATCCATCTCAACATCTGCATCTATGTGACCCCTACCTTTCGAATATGCTTTTTCTTAAAGGCCTAACATTATGTACCATAGAGCAATACTATAAAGCAATAGTGATCTTATAGCATTCCTGTAATATTTTACCTTYAACTTTAAAAGGAAGCTTCGATCACAAAACACTCTCGTGGCCGCTCTCCATTTAAGACTTAATCYTGTAAGTGTGAGGCACATCTTCTCTGGGATGATTGACCTAAGATATTTAAAAAACTCACTCATGGCCAGATCTTTTCCATCCAACCTCATCACTCCATCATTCGCTCCCCGCTGTGACCCAAAACGACATTCCAAATACAACCCTCTAGATTCCAACCTTTGTCTCCATTGCTCGAACTTGGCATTAACCCTAGTTTTAGCTCCATCGCTAATACAATCATCTGCCATCTGCAAATAACATACACTAGTGCACCTCATCTTAGATCGGCCTTGTCACTTCATTTATAACCAATGCAAAAAGGCAAGGGCTCAACGCCAACTTTTGATGCAAACTAATTGTTATAGGGAAATCCTTTGTCAATCCATCACAAGTCTTCACATTTGTTGACACATCCACATACATGTCCTTAACCAAGTCAATATACCTTCAAGGAATACCTTTTCCTGTCTACCAAAGTACATCTCTTGGCACTTTGATGAAAACCATATGAAGGTCCTTCCTTGCCCTATTAAACTTTAACATTTGCCTTAACAAATGGATTGCTTGCATGGTGGAATTCTCCCAAAATGGTTTTCGGATGTGCTATTGCTACCCTTCACCGATGTTCTATTACCCGTTCCCACAACTTCAGAACTTCATGGTTTCACTTATAAGCTTGATTCCTCGGCAATTAGAGCAATCCTGAACATCTCCTTTGTTCTTATAAACTAAAACCAATGTGCTTTTTCGCCAATCTTGAGGGATCCTCGAAATCTTCCCCATCTTGTTGAACAACTCTATTAAACAATCAATACCAACCTTACGCAGGCACTTCCACCTCCTCGGTTACAGGTAAGCGCCTTCTTCAGATTCATTTCATCCTCTTCAATGCAACCTCCACCTCTACTCTTCTAATCCTTCGTACAAACCCCACTTTGATTTCCTCCTTACTCACAAACGAGGCGTATCCCCTGTGACAACCCCTTGGCTTCCATTAAACAATTCATTCTTGATCGACAAACCCCACATTGATTTCCTCCTACTTCTTATCTACAAATTCCTTTATTTTCTTTGCTTGACACCAGACAGCCCCTTAAATATTACTTTATCATTCTTGATTCCTCTCTTTTCCATACCCTATACGGGCTATAAGTCTATAACTAACCAACCCTAATATAGTGACAATAAGGATGCCAAAAACAGAGGATGCAGCCACCAAGAACAACATGATTGATATGGAGAAATTCAGAAAATAAACAATTACAATACTAAAATTCTGAATAACCTAATGCAAAAGCCAAGAAATACCTTCAAATTGATATTCGATATTGGTAGAGATTCAAGTTCAGGGGAAATGGATGCCTTGAATTCCTCAAAGGTCATTGTCGAAGTCATATTGATCTGCATTTTAAATTAAGGCATATCATCAGTCACCAGAATTTGCAGATGATTATAGACTACTAAAATACATAGACAAGTATTACGTATTACGTATTACGTATTACATAATATCATCTTACCTTACACAACTTCATCGCATCTTTAACTCTACCTTTGTCATCATGATACTGTCAAACAAAAGGAATGTCACATTTATAATTTTATATAGCAATGAGCCTACTGCTAAAATTATTGAATTGGTATGTGCTTACAGTAGATCAATGAATGGCAGAAGATTAATGTTATTTTCTTGTAAAAATTGCAGCTCAGTTTACAAGAAACTAAACGGTTTAGATAATCTAAGAAAACATTCATGTTGTCCGATGTTCATCTTATGCATGAAAGGAAGAAAGGTACGAAATATGGATGCTAGTACATACCTGATTCTCCAGTTCATCAACCACATCTTCAAACAAATCTTTTGGAGTTGACCCTGAAGTATTGCGTGCCACAGCAAGATAAGCAGAAGAGTCTTTTACCTGAATCAAGAAGAAAATAAATTTTCAGCTCCCATTAATCCTTCTATTCACTAAACAGAAGCATATGGGAAAGCTAGTAACCTTTGCACAGTATTCTCGCCAGTTTGTTTTCGCAGTAAGAATACCAACAGATTTGTCTGCTTCCAACATCTTGCGAAATTCGTCACGATTTTTTCGCTCTGCTCTCCTCACTTGTTCCTGAAAAATGTATTCAATGTATCCTGAGAGAACACAACTTAAACTACTAGTATGTGTTTTTACAAAGGTTATTTAATTAATTAAGACGACCTGATTTCATTTAACAGAAGTTTCAATTTTTAATTGGTTTGGAACAGCAAAAAAAATCCGTCTATGTGCGGTGCTTTCCTTAGTGTTATATAGTTAAGTAAATAACTTTTCTTTTGAAATGAAACTTTTAGATGGAAGATGCTTAAGTAAAAACAGGAAAAAAAATGCATTGCATGGAAACCCAGGCATTAAGACACTTTCAGACGCAATAAAAAAAATTATTTTTAAAAAAACATGGGAAGATACTGCATGTGTTCAATGCTGTGCCAATATAATACCAACCCAATGTAATCTGTTGATGTAACCCATATAATACCACAACATAGGACCCAGAAAAGCAATCACTGATTTCTCAAAGAAAGTAGGTGATGGTTAAGAAATCATACAGACCCTAACACAAAAATAGGGTGGAAAAATAAAGAGGCTAACCTTCTGAAGCTTTTTCTGTTCCTCTTCTTCCTTCTCCAAATATCGTATGTAATCCTGCCATGCACCAGAATTAAACAAAAGGTTTCTTTAAACATCAAGACATTAAAATATGCTACAAACCTGGAATATTTCTAAGCGATCAATCTTTTCAAGACGTGAGCATCTCTCATCATCCTCCAACCGGTCCTGAACTTTTCTCCATAGGCTGTTTGCCTAACGAACCAAAATGTAACCCATAAATTAAGACACAGTGCCCATAAACAGAAAACACTAAACAAGACTAAAATTATACTCCACCTCAATAAAGTCACAAGATTCCAAATAACTCCAGTATTCGTCTCTATTCCGCCTGTACTCTTCTTCAGCTTTCTCCTTTTCCTGAATAAAGTGAACATAAATAGCACATTCTTAACAACTAAACATGGGTTGGCATACTTAATAAACCTCCACAAAAAATTAAAAATTATCTGAGAAAAGAGACTACAAAAGGCGAGACACAAAACTCTCTCATGTTATTCCAAAATTATACTTAGTAGCTAATAGCTATATTACGGTCAAAGTGTGTCAATTGATTTACAAGACCAGTGTTAGTCATAAACGAAAACCAGACTGTTTCTTTGGAAGCCTGGGCAGATGTGTTGTGTTGCTAAGGATTGATTACTTTCCTACACCACCACAATAAGGCTTCTTTGCAACTGTATTAGTGTCTTGTACTGAATGAATGAAAATTTATATTGACTGCATTGACAAATGAACAAGGGTCTACTTACCCTCCTAGGCTCCTACCACACTACCCTATAAACAATCTTGTTCTCATTGCATAATAAAATCAAATATAATCCAAAGAACAGCTGGAGACTTTAAGCAGGAGTCCAAATTATAATAAAAAAAAAAAAAAAAAAAAAAAAAAAAAACCTTGCTAGGCTACACATTACAAAATAAAAACTACCTCTATCTACCTCAACATGGGGGAGTATCAAAGGAGATTATCAAGCATTCTCAATAAAAACAATATTACTTCATGTTTTCACTTCTTTTCCAGAACAAGATGCACTTTAAGGTCGATAATAACCTTTTTTTGGAGTTCAACCAAGTAATTCTCAAAAAGCTCCTGACGATCTTTTGGCTTTTCAACAGCTTTAAACCGTTCATCTTCTTCAAACATAGTAATAGCCTTGCTGGTGACATACCCCAAAAAAAATAAAAAAAAATAAATAAATAAATAAAAAGAAAAAAATCAGACAATAAGCAATCCAAAATAGGAGTCATAAGCATCTATCTTAGTTTGAGAAAACAAGAGGAAGAAGATCAAGCTTGTAAATAATGTCACAAAACATATACCTCCATTTCACGGATGATGTGAGGAACTCTGACTCCTATACACAATTGAAATGAGTATATTATAATCACGTCCTCATGTCATAACTCACTTTAACAACCATAATCATAAATGCAAAGAACTCTGAAAAACCAAAGGCAAACACAATAAAGTGGATCAGCATACCTCCAACATTTTCGTAAATTCTTCCTTTGCTTTCTTCTGCCTCAGGCGTCGCTCCTCAGCCTCCTGCTTTTTTCTCTGTCCCAAATACTAGAACAGAGAAAGATGAAATAAAACTTGATAAGATTAACCACAGGGAATAGGATAGGGAACACAACAGTCTTCTGAATGCAATAATTCACACATTATCAGAAAGATGACCTAAGCTATACCAAAAGGGAGAAAATAAACAATGTGGGACTAGAAAAATGCATCTATGAATACCTCATTAAATGCTTGCTTCCGCTCTCCTAAAGTTTTCAGAGCACCATACCTCTTGTCATTGACTATTACCCTCATTGCCTGATAATAGGTTAAGACGGTATTTAAAAATTGGCAACTCCTTGTTAGACTTCATCCCACTAAGAAAAAATAAAAACCATACCTGATCCCAGTTCCAGTCAKACTGAACATTTGCAGACTCAAGAAGTGATTTAAATGCAGTTTTTGCTTCCTATAAAATGAATAGATATGTCAACCTAAAGAAAGGAACTCATTGGTAACAAGGGAAAAGAATTAAAGGATACTTAGGATAGCCAACAGAGCATGCTAGAAATCATCTGAAAAATTCGTACCTGCTTGTTGGCAAAAACCAAAGGTTCATCATTGATTGTTTTCTCCCCCATATCAAATTTTCCAACAGCTACACTCCCTTTGTGTGCTTCCTAATAGTCAAAATATAAGCAAGAATTTAGCAAAGCATCACACTATTTGAAAAAGTTAGTTTCGGAATCATCTTCATAAGCACAAATGCATAAAGAATTTCCGGCAGGATRATGAAGACCTGATTGCAAATCAGATAAACTCATTGTAGAAAAACTTATATTTTGACCCCTAACATACCTCAGAATCCTGAACAGATGCTCCATCTGTTGATGTTGAGATTTCTTGAGATAGCACTTTATCTGAAACATTCCTGTAGAGAAAAGTAAAATCAGAACCAGCAAGACCAGGATACAATAAAATTTAGGGAAGATAGTTGGACCGGGTTTCGCCTTTCAGGAAGGGTAAGCGTTTGGACCCATTATGAAGAGTAAGAAATATTTTTTTGTCAAAGATATGGATGGAAACAGTATTAGTATAGCGAAGRGTACTTCAGGGAATGAATCATTAGTTTGTTAATAGAAACTTGAAGAAGAAACTAGTTGTACAGCTTGCTTCGAGGGAAAGCTAAGTTACAAGTTACAACAAGGAGAGAGATGAGAGATCATGTTAAATGTATTGAGAGTTAACTCTTGGGAGAACATGAACCATTATTATTATATTTAAATGTTTCATAAGAAAAGCACAAAAATATCTCTCAAAATTTTATTACAAGTATCRCCCCCCTTTCCTTGATGACATTTATCACAGTTGGCTTCAAGGATTCCATAATCCCCCCTGAATTTATCTTCTTCTACAGTCAGCCTGACTTTTAAGCCAAAAATGATATCACCAAAAGCCCTTTCAATTTTACGATATCAATAAAACTCAGTAGAACTCAACATTTGGGGTTTCAAGAAGTGGCTTCAACACAGCCATTAAAACACTTAGGCAATTATTCTCTTTTCATAATTGGGCTTCAAAGGACTAAAGCAGTTTTTTAAATAGCATATCAAAAATTACATTGAGCAAATTCTATAATGGTTACGAAAGATTAGAAGAGTAGAGGTGGAGGTTGCATTGAAAAGAATGAAACCTAAGAAAGCGGTTGGACCTCATGGTATATTGGAGGTGTTCAACAAGGTACGGAACACTTCGAGGATCCCACAAGATTGGCGAAAGAGCACCTTGGTTCCAATTTATAAGAACAAAGGAGATGCTCAAGATTGCTAATTGCTATAACTATTGAGGAATCAAGCTTAAAAGTCACACTATGAAGTTGTGGAAACAGGTGAAAGAATATTGGTTAAAGGCATGCACTAGCATATTTGAAAACAAATTTGGATTTATGCCTCACAAATCCATTGTGGAAGCAATTCATTTGTCAAGATAAATGATGGAATTTTATAGAGCGAARGACCTCTATATGGTTTTCATTGATCTAGAAAAGACAAATAACAAAGTGTCAAGGACATCTCTTTTGTGAGCAATGTTGAAGAAAGATATTCCCCAAAGGTATATTGACCAAGTTAAGGATATGTATCAAGATGTGTCAACAAATGTGAGGACATGTGATGGATTAACAAAAGGATTTCCCTATAACAATTGGTTTCATTAAGATTTGGCATATGCCCTTTCCTTTTTGCATTAGGTATAGATTTAGTGACAAGCTCCATCCAAGATGAGGTGTCGTGGTTCCTTTTTTATTTTTGTTTGCGGTTGATATTGCATGGCTAGATGGAACTAAAATTGGGTTTAATGCCAAATTGGAACAATGGAGACAAAGGTTGGAAAGTAAAGGATATAAGCTAGACTCGGAATGAAGTACGACGTATAGATAAAATCTTTACAACAAAAAAGATAAAATAAAATAACACATTGCAACAAAAAATATTTTATGTAATACTTAAATTTTAGGGTTTTTTTCCCAAATATTTACAAGTCAGTGACTCCAAAAGTCTAAATAGTTACCAAATTAACTCTAAAGTTCAATTAATTACACTATACAACAAGCTCAGTGACTAAGAAATTAAACTACAAGCAATTAACATATTTAAGTAACAACCTTTAGGTATCCGACTAATCATTCAACAACAAAGTCAACGGTAGAGCACACGAAAATTATTAAGCCCACTAGTTATAAGTTGCAAGAACTATACTTGATTAGTACTAACTAATAGATAATACTTATATTTCACATAATCATATTAAACATACAAATTAACCTACAAACAACAATAACAAGTTTTCAACAATCAAGACCAACAATATATACATTTTGCAAATTAACTATTAAGAACAAACAATTGAAAACACATATACAAGTCATGTACAACACAAATAAGATTACATTACTCACGCAACAACTACAACACAACCTTAAAAATTTATTATCGTTAGCGACCGAAGCATCCCTTTAAAGTTGAAGGGAAAATTCTACGACTCGATAAGATCACTATTACTCTATGGTACGAACCTTTAAGAAGGAGCATATTCAAAAGGTAGGGGTCACGAAGATGCGSATGTTGAGATAAAGAATTCTCTACGGATAGAATAAAAATTAAATTTATGTGTAGGAAAGTTGGAGTTGCGAATATTGCAAAAAAGTCGAGGGAAAACCGCTTGTATTGGTTTGGGCATGTGACAGGAATCGGGGAGATCTTAAATGAGGAAGATCGAAAATGACTTGTGGAGAAGGGGTTAGAAAGGATATGAAGCACATGGATTTATTGGAGAATGACGCCCTCGATCGGGAGTGAAGGAGGAAGAATAATCGATTTTTGTTCATTTTMGTCGACCCCGCTTATGGAATTAAGGCTTTGATTGATCGATTGATATTATAGTTTACCAACCGAAAAGTGGTCGCTAAATTGATAAATAATGAATGATTTTTTTCCTGAAGATGGGGACATTTGACCCCTTGTCCCCTAGCTAGACTCAGTATTTGGAATGTCGTTTTGTTGCTCTGGGTCACAAGGGGGGCAGAAAAAAGGTGTGGTGCGGTTAGATTGTTAGAGAGAAAAGATTTGGCCATGTATAAGTGTGTCTTAAAAAATGGTGATACCAYAGGAGTGTTATGTAATCGAATCATCCCTTTAAAGTTGAAGGAAAAATTCTCTATGGCATAGAATGTTGGGCTTCTAAGAAGAACATTAAAAAAGTAGGGGTCACAAGGATGCGGATGTTAGGGATGTAAGGGATACAGGATAGAATCAAAAATGAAGTTTTGCATAGGAAAGTTGGTGTTGACATTGTGAGCAAGCTAAGGGAACATTGCTTGCGCYGGTTTGGACTTGTAAGACGGAGAACGAGGGTGAGTGCGAAGGAGTTAGAAAAGATAGATAGATTTACAAGAGAATGAAGCTCACGATCGTAGGGGGGTCAAGGAAAATCTTCGTGGATGACTTCCCGAGAATAATCACTTTTGGGTCATGTTAGCTAACCCCACTTGTGGGACTAATGCTTTGATTGATTGGTTGTTTTCAAAAAGTTGAAAACTGGAAATACTTCCTCTGTTCTTACTTAGTCGCATTCAGGGTGAGTTGCACAAGAATTAAGGAAGAGAGAGAAATAAGAGAGTGGGCCCCAAAAGATGAATATAAACAAGAAAGAGAAAAATGTTGATTAAGGAAGAAAGGTTAAAATTAGACCCACATGCAAGTGTGGTTTACATTATTTTATTATGTTTATAAGGATATAGTTGTAATTTTTAGTGGGGACCATTAACCTTAGAATGAAAGGATGCAAGTAAAAGAGAACGTAAAAAACGATGCTGAATGAGCCCTAAACATCAAAGATTCAGATCTGACCCCAATTATATAATAAATAGTCATGCATAACCAAGAGCTACAAGGCTAAAAAAAAAAAAGCATGAATGGAAGTACATACATGGTTAAAGAGGAGACATTTAAGGTGGTAGGAAGGCCAGTATCTCCAGGAATAGTCACTGCAGTATCATTTGTCACTGCAATGTTTGTTGGAGTTGCTGCCCGCCCCACAAGAGGTTCTGATGATGCAACATTAACAGCAGGTGATGGGCTGACAGCTGGAGGAAAACTTGATGGTGTCAAACTTACACCATTGGAACTGGGCAAAACTGCAGCACCAGTAGTTGCTTCCTCCCCAATCAAACCACCAGATGTTGCAGGTTGAGATTTCATCCCTGTATCTATCTGTCCACCCTGGCTAGCAGCTTTTTCTGCTTGCTCACGTGCCAGCTACAAAACCCAATTCTCAATGAGCAAGAATACAACTCAAGAGCAGCAAGTCCTAATGTAATACGGAGTACTTCTGAAACTTAAATATACCTTCAACTCTTCAGGTATGGTCCATTTTGATTCCTTTGTAATTTTGTTGTAATAATACCTAGTAACAACACACAAAATCATATATCAATAGAGCAATGATTCTATATCTCAATACGTGAACTATAATAAAATGTTGACCATACTTTTTCCCTTCAGAAGTAGTGAACTCCTTCCACACGGTTGATGCATCAGCTCTCTGTGATAAATGAGTTTTATTAGATTCTGTGAAAAGTACAACCTATTCAACATAAAAATAAAATGAATGAAGGAATGAGAATAACTAAAAGAGACCATTAAGGGAACTGGGGATTAAATAAAAGTAGCATCTTAACCTCATATGAAAAGCAAAGGTACCGTACAGAGCAGAAGGGAAAGGAGAAAAAGAAATGTAAGGAGCCATGAAGACAGCCCAAATTGCCAATAATATTTGCAACAACATTTGCATTCTCAATTACTATACAAGTATAGGTATCATGTCAATAGAGGTTGTTGTTTTGACCAATGACCAAAAATATGACAAAAGACAAATATCAGAGGAAATATAGTACTCCCTCCGTAACATATTTCTCGCAACTCTTGTATTAAGGTGTGTTAACATAGTAAATAAGCTTAATTGTGTTTAGTTKTAAAGTAGAAGAGGAAAGTACATTAATTTGTGTGGTAAAATTGGAGGGAAAGGTTTTGAGTGAATAGGACAAATTAGTGGAAGGACCACTTTGATGTCTTTTTCCACATTTCGCTTGATCTGGTACAAGGGAGGGGAGAAATTTTCAAGCCAAATTAAGAATGAAGTACAAGTGTTGTGAGAATTATGTTACGGAGAGAGTAGTTAGGTATCTTAAAAGAACAATTATCTATGCCGTGGCTTCATAGCGGATGAAGAAAGGATAAAAGTGTGAACAAGCGCACATACACAAATTACAAAAGGCTGACCAAGAGCCCAAGATTCCATATCATCAATATATATTGAGAGAACATAGCTCTTGGGGGCACATAGTCAATCAGCTCTGTGAAAAAGGAGTTCCAAGCACCAAAACAAAAGATTTTTAGCACTCAGAAAGAAGCAGGTTACCTGATTTCCTTTGTTTGGACAAGACAAATCCTTGTTACAACTCGAATCACAACAAAATTTATAAAAACTATTCTCAAATGTATTCCACACTAATTAACCAATAACACAAATGTTAAATGATTTGTCAGTACGACTACATAAGCAAAGCAAAATTCATAAATTTGATTTACTTTGCAGATCAAAAGACTTAATATGACAGCAGGTAGTACAACCAAACAACACAAAAACCACCATGTCCATGGCTATTTAATTTCTAGGCTAAGACAACGGCTTGAAATAAAGCACTGGCATTTAAGGAATCTAGCTACACACAAAATCTAACCTCAAATACAAAAATATAGACCCAGATATGTTCAGGAGAAGAGGAGAACATGCTAATCCAACAGACTAGATAAAAAAATAATGTCCATTCGATGTCATTTTCRGTGCAGTTTTAATTCTTTTTAAATACTCAAAACTGTGATTTCCGTTTCGACAATATGTTTWATTTTCAGCTTTCAGTTTTAATTCTTTTAAAAACCTCAAAACTGTGATTTCCGTTTCGACAATATGTTTTTCCTCTAGACTGAAAAGTTTTGCAATACTGACCTAAACATATCACAATTAATCCATAAGTATGTTTCTTCCAAACTGATTACCGAAATGGATTTTCAAATTTAACACCTTACCAGGCAGACCAAGTCTACAATCTACAGATTCAAAAGCAAAGCAAATGGCGAGTTTAATAGCAGACCTTAATTGACCCTTTAGATGGCAGCATTATTCAATAAAGAGATTCATCAGTCAATCAGATCCATAAGGGAATCCAAGATGCCAATAACATTATATATATATATCCCATGAGAACTCTTCTTAGGTGAGAACTATGAGATCTCTCATGTTCTACAATTTTAATCTTCATGTTCTAAACCTATATTTTTTATGTTCTAGAATTTTAGTCTTGATGTTCTACATTTTTACTTTCATGTGCTATACACTTATGTTCTACAAATTTAATTATTATGTTCTGCAGATTTAGCCTTCGTGTTCTACATATTTATGCTTCATGTTCT
Organism: Bassia scoparia; assembly: GCA_008642245.1. Lineage (NCBI taxonomy): Eukaryota > Viridiplantae > Streptophyta > Magnoliopsida > Caryophyllales > Amaranthaceae > Bassia > Bassia scoparia. The sequence continues at coordinate 24,589 of SNQN01003367.1, read as the reverse complement.
ACGCTATTTATAACTTTCTCTCTCCTCCTTGAGCCCAACCCAGCCTCACCCCTCAATTAAACCAAGCCGCCGCCACCACCACCTGCCGCACCCAACCCAGCCGCACCCTCAATCCACACTTCTGTCTACTCCACACCTCTACACCTCTGTCTACCGCACCACCACCCTGACCCCACACACCACTGACCCCACACACCACTGCACCACCACACTACACGCACCTAACCACCACCGCATAGTGAGCCACCACCACAACCGCACCTATTGCCCACCCTCCAACGCACCAAGCCCCACCACAAAACGGTCCATTCGAACCCAGCGAAACGCCAGCCACCCACGCCTCCCTTCGAACCTAGCGAACTCCTAATCTTGATCTACTCAACGACGCACCAACCACATAGCGAAATGACTCGATCGCACCTTTCAATCACTTCTATTTCAGGTGGTTAGGGTTTATAATTTGATTTAAGGTTGAATTGGTGGTGGTTTGAGTTTGAATTTGAGTTGTAGTGGTGGTTTGGGTTTAATTCGTGTGGTGGTCATGGTTGCRTTGATTGTGGTGGCATTGGGTGCTGTTGGTTGCAGTTGGCTTGGTGGGTCGTCTGGTGGGGTGCCGGCAGTTGCGGTGGTGGTGGCGTGGTCCGGCAATGGTAAAGTAGCAAGGGAGGAGAGAGAATGAGGTGAGGAAGGAGAGAGAATGGGGTGAGGGAGGAGAGAGAAATGAATGAGGAATTAATAAAATCATATTTTGTTTTAAAATAAATTTAAATAGATGAATGGTTGTGATGATTTTGGGTTGATCACACACACACACACACACATCTTGAAATCAACAACTTTTTTTATGACACAAATTTTGGTTGTGAGTGTCAAATGGATAGAGAGAGACAAAAGCCATGTGTTGACGAGGGATAGAGAAAAGGTCTACAAACGAAAATAAAAGGCAAATAAAAAAACATTTGTTGCATCTACTTTGAAATTCCCTAAAGCGGAAAATGTTGCATCTAAAAAAACGGAGAAAGTATATCTTTTAAAAATTCTCCAAATTGCCCCAAACCAACTAATGACAGAAACTTGTATCAATTTTCTCTTACTAAGCCTAGCTCAATTAGAGGTGACATRACTTGATAAACGATGCCTTTGTAAACATAAATATTCTGGTCCACGAGCAAAGTATTGTAATGGTAAAAATATATGTAGTCCACTTGTCCAAATTTTGGAGTTGTTTTATACTTTTATGTGTGAAACAACTCAGTGCATGAACATAAGCTTTCTCTATTACACATTTTATATTGACTTGTGAAATCATTTACCTTTATTTTGACTCCAAAGAAGCTTTTAGACTACCTTCTTCAGAGCAATCATTYAAAAATGCTTGGCACCGAAAAACACAGTTTTTAGGCATGCAAAAATTTATAAATTCTTTATGGCATTGGTTAGAAATTAAGAACTATCAACTTCATAGTAAAATTGTGGTGCTTAGGACTGTTAGGAGAACTCATGCACACTTTTCATCGATACCTAAGTGTTTTAATTAAAAAAAAACACCAATATAATTGGAATAGGAAAGCCAATTGTGGACAAAATAACTAATCTTCTAACAAGACCATAAGCTAAATTATTCAACATGAATATATACAGAAGTAGATAACATATCCCTATCCAAGAAAGTAAGTATAGATAGCAAATCATTGCCTGCCTTGCAAAAGTGAATCCGCCTTCAAGGTGAGCATTTAGAGTAGTCTCCTGACTTGCCATGACATCTACAAACCAGTGGAAACATGCAAACAAAAGGAGAACCAAAATAAAACATTTTTGTCCATTTCGGTACTCCTTCAATTTACATTGGGTTGCTAACAAAACAACAACAATAAAAGGGGAACGTGCCCAGCAAAAATATTTCAATATAAAAAATGCAAGTAAAATGATAAAATAGATAAAACAACCAAAACAGAAACAAGCCAAGACATAAAAAAGACTCACCTCTGTTGGAGTCATCAACTCTAAAGGCTTCTCCCAGCTAGATTGCTTAGTTTTCTTGTTATAAAAATATCTGTTTAGCACAAGCARGACAACAGTGCAACAAATTGAAAATCATTAAACGAAAAAACTAAATCATTACATTACTTTTAATCCCAAGAAAAAATAAAACAATCAATATATCCTATTTTCTTTCAACCACTCTCCTGAAAGGAGAAAATGAAGCCACTAGTAGTAGACTTATAGACTAGATATATGATAAATGCTGACAGCCAGCACTTGTAATTTACCTTCTGCCATCAGGAGTGGTATGCTCTTGCCAATCGGAGGTAAACTGTTGACTTGTATCAGGAGGATTGACAGCCTGAAATCAATAGTTGATAGAGGCTTCAGAAAAGCATATGTAACAGGCCTTATAATTCAACCTTAAGGAATGGTCATCAATAAAAACAAGAACTAGCAATCTGGCACTCACTAACATTAAAAGAACATTTTGTAGAACATGACAACTCTAGATGTTGAGCATACACAGCGTGCTGAACTAAGCATGTGAACTAACATTTTCTATATCCAAGATGTTCATTGTTCCACAAAAATGTATTTATGTTCAAGGTTTCTCACAGTTCTCATAATAAGTAGGTTTTTGTAAAAATGAACCCTCAATCAATAAATGTACACCAATTGCCAAGCAACAATATTACCACTAAACCTAAATATAATATGCACCTAAAGACCAAAGCCATATGTGTATGATGGAGCCCATGAATAATTACAACATATGTGGATATAAGGCTAACATATTGCCATATTTTTTTTCTCTCTATAAGATTACACCATAAATACAGTTAGAAATCAATGAGAATCTAGAGATATAGCGCATATTCGGCTAACATTTGCATACTTTCTACTCTATTTAAGTTGACAACATTAATGCATAATTAGAAAAACAATGAGAATTTTAAAGATAATAGGCCAATATTAGGCCATTTGCATAACTTTCTTCTTATATAAGGAATACACATAATGCAACAGGGAACAATGAGATCTAAATTAGAAGGTTATCTTCCCAAGTATACCTATTAGACAAAAAGGGGCACCAAGTAAGGCTTGATCCAACCTTATAGCTACAAGGTCAGATAAAAACACTTTTTCTGGAAGCACTTCCATGAGGCTAGGGCCTCTTAGAAGGCAAACCTAGTTTCACATCACACACTCCTTGTCCTCCACATTTCAGGCATCACTAACCGACAACAACAGTTGTAGCACATGTAAGGAGATCGTTCTACCAATAAGAAAATAGAACTATGATGCTTCACAATATTATGAATGATATCTTGAGGTAGAGTTTTATGGATCTCAGCTGTGAATTTTTATTTTCCATGAATCCGCCGTATTAGGCTTCTACATTATACTCCTGAGTTTTGATAAAATTCACAAGGTAACCTTGATGGTACAACTTAACCCACATGGTTAAATTAAATTAAAAACAAAAAACAAAAAAAAAAAAACAAGCCATACCACGTCCCCTCCCATAACATCAGACCACCACCGTGGCTGCCTCCAACACTCCAAACCACCCTTCCATCGCCACTGCCCCATCCGCACGCCACTGCTCCTATCCACCACCCTCACGAGATGCAACCTCCACTCTCGCCCCTTCACGACGCAAATGCACAAGCGCACACAGTACACCACCCACTCCTCCCCCCACCCTCGCAAGCTGGCACCCCACTCTCACCCCTCATGACACACACGAACCACCTCCACCCCCTTCGAACCACCCTTGCGAACCAATTGGCCAAACCTCCACCCTCTTAAATCAAATTCTAGGATTTTAAAATTGGGGAAATTTTTAGGGTTTTGAATCAAACTCTTTAATCTCAAACCAAAAACACAATTAAAAACATGGTTTTGCAATTCAACCCAACCCCAATCAAAGCCCTAAGTTAATTTTTGAATCGAATTTGAGTTTTGTATTGATTAAGGGGTTTTAATTTGATTGGGGTTTCGCGCGCGAATGTGCTTGGCTGGTGGAGGAGTGGGGGTCGTGGTGGCGAAGGGGTAGTGGAGTTCGTGAGGGTGTTTGACGACTAGGGGTGGGTCCGGTGGAGGTGAAGGTCGAAGGGGGTGGTGGAGTCGGGGTGGTCGAAGGAGGTGGAGGGGGAGGGGGGGTGGCTAATATTTTTTATTTTGTTTATTTTGTTTTTTTTTAAATAAAGTTAACCTTAGTTTAGGTAAAATTAGTCATTAAGGTTACCTTGTAGAAGATTAACAAAACTTGGGGGTATATAACTGAAGCCAAAAAAAATAAGGGTATTTCATGGAAAATGAAAAATCACAGGGCCCTATAGAAAATCCCTATTCTTTAAGTTGTACACAAATTCGAAGTTTCGAACCATTGAGATAAAAGACGAACATAGGTTTCCAAGACAAAGACATTGTAGGAGAGACAATGTGCTTAATTATACATTTTTAAAAAGGATAAATCATTTTCATGAAGGAAAATGAAGGTTTTAAAGAGGTCAAAGATCTCATTCTTTAATTCATCATGGAACTCCACATGATCCAACCCTCCACCTCTTTTAAGCTCCYCATGATCCCAACCCTCTACTCTCCCTCTCCCTCTCCCTTTCCTCCTCTTCRTACAGGTGCATCTTGAGGTCTTCTTCCTACATAACTAAACCAACACARCCGATTTTCCCTTAATTTGTCTACAATGTCTATGTCACCAACATTCCGTGGGATATCTTCATCCTCATTTATATTATGTTTCCACACATCCATCTTAGCATATGCTTCGCGGTAACACCAACCTTCTAAATGTGCTCCATCTTAGAAGCCCATTATTTAAAATTTTGTTAATTAACTAATTTAAAAAGTACACATACAATTTACAAAGGATAAGGATCACCCACCCAACTAGCTTATTAAGTTTGTCAAACCTACCACAAATCACAAATGCCCACCCTAATTATGAAATAGGGAGCTAATATATAACTTGAAGTAAGAGCACCATCCAAAGAGGAATGCACATGAGAAAACAACTATAAGAAGGCATCATTTACACTAATAATGACTTGGTGATTGTGTTGACTCTGATTGGCTCTTAGTTGGTAGGCTCCCCAAAGCTTCAAAAAGGTATTCAAGTGCCTTTAAAATAACTAAGGTCCTCACATAAAACAATATCCTAATAAACTAGATATATCAGAATCTTTCTAGTAACCTCTATAGGTTCTGAAMACTTCTTACTCTTGTAGTCCTGTCCTCTTATATGTTTTAGAAACTTTCGCAATAGTCAGCTGGGCATTGGATTCCTTCCCCAGCTCAAAGGGTCAAACCATTAGATGCTTCACACCTATATTTTTACCACATTCCAGAATAACTTTCCCCGATCKTAAGTTGCCTAAGCTAAATTTTAAGTTCACAAAACTGGACGGAACATATAAATCACCTTTCTCCTCAAAACATTTGCCACGAGTCCACGATAAACAATTATATTCTTTTTTTTATTTACAAAACAAGTTTCAATGAGATGGCAAGATGGTAACCATGGTTGTCCAGCAACTGGTGAATGAATGAGACAAAAGGAACTTACAGGAACAGCAACAGATGCTACTGATGACTGGTCTGATACCTGTGGAACAGGCACAAAAGGTGCAGAACTTTGACTACCAGACGGTAACCATGGTTGTCCAGCAACTGGTGTGACAGGAGTTGACAAGTGGGATACTGGTTGAAACTGTGTAAAGCAGATCAATTCACTTAACCCAAAAATTTGGACTGACGAATGCATTACACATATAATGTAACTAAATACAGTTCTACAAACTTTCATACCGTATATGATGAAGAAAAAGGAGCCCCCATGCCACCGACATTAGAAGTGTGATTGCTATATGGTGGAGCAGGATGCTGATGTTGATGTTGATGTTGATGCTGATTCTGCTGTGCACCCATCGTCATAGGCCTGTTTGGCTGACCATACGGCATAGGCATAGCCTGCGACGACAAAGGAACACCAGGCATTCCAGGTCTAGGAGGCAACTGCTGCATGGGTTGAGAATACTGCATTGGTTGCGAGAAATGCATTGGTTGATTGGGACCAGAAGGCATACCCTGTCCAGCCGGAGGAAACTGCGGCGAATAGGACTGTCCTTGCTGCCCTGGGACAGCAGGACGATACTGCAATGACGGGTTCACATAAGCTTAAGCAGAAACAACTTCAACCATAATAAATCATCCATAAAAAGATAATCAATCACCTGTGTAGATAAAGGAGGCCCAAAGTTTTGAGCAGTACCCATGGACACGATTCGATTCGAAACAGCCCGAAGCTACCACAAAACAAAAAATCTATTATTATATGTAATAACCGGGTTTATGCATACATTGTTGACACATGGCACTTGTCACACTTCCATACTGTTTTTATTTAATTATTTTTWAAAAAATCCCTAAAATTCCATTTATTCAATGAAATGATGCAATTTGCGAAGAAAAAATACTTTTACATAGTAATTACCCAAAAAAATGAAAAGAGGATAAAATACAAGAATATAAATAGATACCGTCTAACTTTAACAGTAAATAAAAAAAACAGTTAATGTTTCTCTTAAACTAGGTATGTTCTTCGCTTCCGCTTTCCTTTGCCTTTCACACTTCGAATCACAGCGTGTTTGTAACAATATGGATAATTTGCAGTAATATTTTTGTTGTTATCTTTAATTAATGCTTGTTTTTGTAAGATATTTCTACCAATCTAGTTTGTAATTTGCGAGAAAAATCGTTTTGTTATTGTTACTAAGATTTTAGGCGTTAAAATATGGAAAAATATCAAGGACTTAATCATTTAGTTATTGTTAACTAGATTTTTTCATCATTGTATACCTAYTATAACATCTCACCATTACAAAATCAAATTTAAATACAACACTGAATACTGGTGATGGAAAACTTTAAATTGTTTTTGGTACTGATTATTGTACAGTTGGTTCAATTGGTATAGAAACAAATTGAGACATGTCGAGGCAGAAACACCACAGCAGCAACCAACGCCCAAATTCAGCCCCAAATATCTGCACCACTACAGCCAATTCTGCCCCAAAACCACCCAAACCCAAACACCAATGACCTCCCGAATCGCATCACTCCAAACACCCAAGCAATAGAACACAAAACCCAAACAAAAATCCAATGAATTGAAACAAGAATTTGAAACAAAACACATAATTCCAACAAAAGTCACCCAATACTCAACCAAAATCAGCAAAACTCGATATTTGAACAAAATCAGAACAAAATTATTAATACATAAGCAATACTACACAAATTTGGGGAAGAAGAAGAATACCTTATAAAACCGAAACCCTAACAATGGTATAAAGAGAAACCACGCAACGACAATAGCAGTGTCGTGTCGATTGGGACTACAACGCTACAACAGCAGCAGCGCAACAAGAGATGGAAGAGAGAGAGACGTCGCCGACTAGGGCGGTATAAGGAGAGAGCTGGGTCGAATGACTATGATGAACCGGCGGTTTCGAATTGTGAAATACGAGTACTACGTATTTTAGAGTCAAAATCAGATACGAAGTATAAGTTATATAACCCCCGTTAATTACCAAATTTATAAAGATAACTTAGTCATTTCTTAAAAAATTTAGTTAACTCTTAAAATGTATCGAATTTTTGTAAGTCACCCCAAATGTTAACTTCGTTAACGCCATCATCTAATTCATATCATATTCTCATCTTCGAACACCCCCAAATACAATCACCCCCACCACAATCGAAGTCCCTCCCCAAAAATACACCACCTCAAAGACTCCAATTCACAAATCTCGTTATGAAACCCGATCTCTGCCACCAATGCCTCACCATCGAAACACTAATTATCCAAAAATCCTCCCCAAAAACACCACAACAATAACACCAAAGAAGAGGAGAGAGAAAGAAAGAAAACGGGAGAAAGAGGGGAGGCTTAGAGGAGGACGAACGGACAGGGAAAGGTTGCGATGGCAAAAGTGTTTTGTCGTGGCTCCGGCTGCAGGAGGCGGGGACATCGATGGGTCGTATGTGCGGTGGTGGTTGTTTGAGGGGAGTCAATTGGGACTCTCTTGAACAAGTTTTATTTGGGGTTTTAATGGATTTCGATGGAGAAAAGAAAAAAAATGGTGGATGATAGGATCTTCCGAGGCAATCCTAGGGATTTTTAGTCAAAGGGAAAATCYGGTGGCATTATGTAATTAATGTGACTCTAAATGAAATCACGTGCTTTGAAAGTGATGTTTTCCGTTATGGGAACAAAACACCCATTATGTTTCATAACTTCCAATAACAAACCATGGTTACTTTTTGAGACATAATAGTATCCAATTCATTACTGTTCTTGTACTAAGCCATGTTCCTCATGTGTGGTTACTCGAAACCGTGGATCTCCGATAATTTTGTTCTCTTCGACAAATATGGTGCGGTCATGATATGCAGACCTTGAATACAAGGTTAGTCAGCACTGATATGTTCGTTCCCGTATARCTTTGAATATAAGGTTAGTTAGCTTGTAATTCCTCTTAATTTCTATGGATGTATTAATTAGGGAAGTTTGTATTGCAGCAACGACGTAGGGCTTTTTTTTTTGTTTGTTGATTATATGTTTATTTTTCGATTTTGTTGCGTCTTATCAAAATTAGGGATCTCAATTCAATTCGTTAAATCTTAATTGTTGTTGCTGACCTTCAATTTGTTTCTAGGGTTTAGGATTTTTCATTGATGTCTAAATTGTTGTCACTGTAGATTAATGCTTGTGTTTTTTTTATAAATGAAATTTATTTCAGTTCATCACTAYYAGGTGCTTGTCGGGTTGTAATTCGCATGTTTTGGAAATATGAACATAAATAGTTGAAATAGGATTGATTCTTCATTAATTCGATTGTTTTTTTTTTTATTGAAACAGTTCTTGAACTGAAATTTAGGATCTCTGTTTTCTTGTTGCTCTCTATCAATATGTTATGGTTATTTTTATACTTAGGGGTTGACTTATATTGTACAAAAAACAACTTATGATTTTTGTCATCCATTGGGATGCAACATCAATTACTCTCTCAAAATTTTGTTGAAGTTTGAACCAATAGTCTCATGGAGCAGGAGCGTAACATGGGGGAAAAATAATCCTACTAGTGACACCCCCGTTAGAAGAAGTCCCAGGTTGAACCAAGAAAGGTCCCCTTCCAATGAACCCAACAATTCCAACGATATGGATGCCCTACAACCTAGGATAAGTCCTAGTTTGTTTTCATGGAGTGTTGAAGTTCCAAAGGTTGAGATGATGTTTGGTTCATTGAGGAAGGTGAACAATTTTACAAAGACATGCCAAATCGCAAGGTTTTGGTATTGTTAGAGCACATGGTAGTTATAGGGGTACGAGTGAGGATAAAGAAACAAGCTAAGGTATGTTACTTGGCGCTACGAGTGTTTTGGGGACCCCGATGGAAAGGCAAAGCAAAAATCAAAGGGGAAGACTAAGAATCTAGATATAGTTGAGGGCGGTTAGAATGATATGTGTAACCTAGAGAAACGCGATTCAAAGAAGTGCTTCTGCAATAGGAAGGTGTGACATTGAATGAGACAAGGTTATGGGTCATACAAAAAGTTGTCCTTGAACATGACAACCACCAACCTAACATAGTAAGCACTACTAGAATTAAGATAATTAACGACCATGCAATTACGACCAATTGAATTTTTCWTCGTTATAGATTAGATTCAACTACAACTTTCGATATTGGTCATTTGAACTAATGTTATATACATTGATTGATTTTTTGGGTCTCTTTATTAGTTCGTCATCGAAACTTAATAAAAATTAAATTAAATTATACATTCGTCGTTATTGAGAAGCCTACCGGTGAGGGGTTTGAGGCCCAACCAAATACCCTAAGATGTAGTATAGTTAAGGTTGAGCACAACTAGAGTACCCGATGTATTTCTGCAAAAGCGGAACCGAAACTGGAACCGACCGTATTCTAATTATACTTGGAATCGAAACTAATTGAACCAGTTCCTTTTGGGGAACTGGGACTGGAACCGTCAGGAACCGGTTCCAGAACCAGTACCCTATTTATTAACATAATTAAACTTAAAACAAACAAAAATCTCATAGGCAGCTCCACACATGAGTCAAATTTGCCATGTATTCAGATATAGAAAATTGACATATATTCATAAATTTAAGGAAAAATGGAAAATAATAATTCCACCTTTTGGTGGTCTTCTCGCAATAATCCTAAATGAGAGTAATTTCATATTAATCCTAACTACTACCCTAATCTTCTCTAAATGGGCTTTGTCACTGGTAACCGGTTGATTAGGTTACTTACTTCCCTTTCCCCTCAATTCCCCTATTAGCCCAATTAATTATTATTTTTAATACTACCTCCGTTTCTGAATAATTGCACCAGTTTACTTTTCACGCTTGCCGAGACACAAATTTGACCRYTAATAACTATAATTATGATTAATGAAAAATTATAAAAACTAGAYATTAATATAGTATTTAACGAGACGAATCTAACGAGATCCCACTTGAATATATTTTTCATTACGTGTAAAGTGCAAAAYTTGGTCAAAGTGCTCTTGTGAATAGTGAAATTGTCAAACCGGTGMAATTATTCAGAAACGGAGGTAGTAATAAAAAACCCTTTATTTCTCTTCAATTGAAATCAAATATACAGTGTCTCTATTTAGGCAAAGAACCGTTGAAAGAATTCCTTAAAACTCCATTCTTCTGCAATTTCAATGGAGTTTGAGAAGCAACACTCACTTTCTCTAAAGTAAAAGCTATATTTCGTGCTATAACTTGTTGGAACATTTATGCATAAATGGACCTTGACCAAATGAATATGATAAGTAATTATAACGGACAAGTCATAGCAAAGGGCTAATTGGAGTAAAAACCAAATTAGGAAGAAATTTGGCGGAAAACGGACAGAAGCCAAATGGCGCCAAGCCAGCAGAGTGGCGCCACGCCATTTGGCTCTGCCATGAAATGGCGCCACGCCATCTGGGTGGCGCCATGCCATTTCCCTCCTGATCGCGTTTTAATGCGCGATCAGGTTTTATTCTTTGCTATTGATGGTTTTGTCCGTTGGGTGCCTACTTAATGCATTGATATGTGATTTAAATTACATTATAGCTGTTGTATGTCAATTAGTATGAGTTTGAATTGGTTTTAATCACCATTAACTCAGATTGATTTGGCTATCAATTGCATTGATTATGGGGGTTACACTCCATAATATGGCTGTTGGGAGTACTCCTAAGTGCCTATAAAAGGCTAGACTTGATTCATTTGCTAGACACACTGAAATATCCTTAAGTTTTCTTGTTGATTACTTGCTTTCTCATTGAAACTTCTTGCAAACTTTTCAGTGAGAGTTCTTACAAATTCAAATACAAAGTTTCTTTTCTTGACTTGCTTTGAAGATCAACAAAGTAAGTTGTTCTCTCCATTGTATCTCATTAGTTGTTTCGTGGTAACCCGGTGATCCTAGAGGGGCGAAATTAAACTAAAAGGAAAGAGTATTCTCCGTGCCTTGGAGTGATTATCCGTTACTACCCCCTTATTGTTCTAAYATAACTTCTACAATGACGATGAAGAAGACGAAGCGCAGAAGCCTCAAAAACAATGTGAGAAGCAACTTAGTCCCTCATCTTGGCTGAAATTTGAGCACACTCATTTCTTCTCTTCTAAACAAGGTTGTAATCGCCACTGCAATTCCTCTGTTTTATGCGCTTAATTTCGAATTGAAGATGATGATTCGCACTTTGACGAATATCCTCCTCGCAATTTCGCTTCTAGTCTATCTCGTTCGCATGTGTTAAATAGAACAGCAGCAACGTCATCGTTTTGATTGAATCTGTTTGCATATTTTCACATTTTGTTTTAGGTTCTTCAATTTTTTTTCCTAGTTTAGTTTGACTTTTGGGGATTTGTAAGTATAATGTATTGGAGGGAAAGAGTGGTGAGTTGAGTAAGGGTGTTGAGGGAAGGTGGAATGGTAGCTTGTACAAGTTGGGAAGAGATGTTAATGGAGGTGAGACTCTGTTGTTGGTGTCGCAGTATCAATCACTACCTTCCATTGACATCAATTAACAACTAAAAGAGATTTTTTTTTTAAAAAAAGGAAACATGAAAAAATTAAAAAATAACCGGTTAAAATGAAAGGAAAACATGATTTAACAGGTAACATATTCACAAAGCCCATTTAAAGAAGATTAGGTTACTAGTTAGGATTAATCTAAAATTACTCCCACGTGGGATAATTGCGAGAAGATCACCAAAATAAAGGTGGGATTAATATTTTTCATTTTTCCTAAATTTAAAGCACATTACTGTATTTATTCAGATTACTGTAGTGCTCCACTAAAAATGATATTTAATTAAAAAAACGAAAATCTCTTTTAAAACATAAAAAAAGAGATTTGATATAATTCCATATAAACAACGCACTTATGTAGTTTATTGAAGCGAAAATCTCTTTTAAAACAAAAAAAAAAAACGAAAATAAAAAATTCATGGCAAAAATTAATACAAAAAATATAGGTTTGGGCAGATGAATTGAAAATTAATCAAAAAATACAAATTCTAACAATAAACAAATATAATATCACAAAACTGATGAAATTTGGTGGATACAACATGAACTCGTGAAGTTTGAAGAATGTCGTGAGGAGGGATTATTCTGACTTTAAGGCCTTGAGAGTTAAAGTGATTGAAATTAGGGTTAGCAAATGAGTATGTTTAAATATTTTGGGCCAATGGAYCTCATAACATTTACAAAKTCGTAAACCAAAGCAAAGTTATAAAGTATAAACCCAAAATTCACGAGGGTACTGAGTACGGGGACTAGTACCACCAGGTTCCCGCTGGGTACCGGGTTCAAAATTTCTTTACTCGGAATTGGAACCGGTCATAATCGGTTCCTCATTTCTGGAACCGAAACCGGTACCAACATAACTGGTTCCTCGTCCGGACCCGCTGGTTCCAAGCYAGGTTATTGGACCGKGTACCAGTGTTTTTGCTYATCCCTAAATATCGTAGGGGATATCGAATACGAGAGACAACGTAGATTAGTTCAATAAATAATTGAGGGTCGAATTATTTTTTGGTGATTTTGACTATTAACTTAAACACAAACAAAATTGACAAATACGATAAATTTCAATGTTTAAAAGGTCTAGGNTAAACAAATATAATATCACAAAACTGATGAAATTTGGTGGATACAACATGAACTCGTGAAGTTTGAAGAATGTCGTGAGGAGGGATTATTCTGACTTTAAGGCCTTGAGAGTTAAAGTGATTGAAATTAGGGTTAGCAAATGAGTATGTTTAAATATTTTGGGCCAATGGAYCTCATAACATTTACAAAKTCGTAAACCAAAGCAAAGTTATAAAGTATAAACCCAAAATTCACGAGGGTACTGAGTACGGGGACTAGTACCACCAGGTTCCCGCTGGGTACCGGGTTCAAAATTTCTTTACTCGGAATTGGAACCGGTCATAATCGGTTCCTCATTTCTGGAACCGAAACCGGTACCAACATAACTGGTTCCTCGTCCGGACCCGCTGGTTCCAAGCYAGGTTATTGGACCGKGTACCAGTGTTTTTGCTYATCCCTAAATATCGTAGGGGATATCGAATACGAGAGACAACGTAGATTAGTTCAATAAATAATTGAGGGTCGAATTATTTTTTGGTGATTTTGACTATTAACTTAAACACAAACAAAATTGACAAATACGATAAATTTCAATGTTTAAAAGGTCTARGGCAATATGATCCAGAACCTTGGATCGAATGGGGGAAGCGACTTGCTAAGTCTAACGAAAACCTGGGAGAAAGATACCTCTAAATTACCATCGTCATTCCGCTAGGGCCCTAATCAAGAGCTTGAGGTGTATCCCTTAAGGCCTCACAACCCCAAACTCCAATAAAATAACCAACCAAAACAAGAGTCAACAACAATCCTAGACTAGTGATTCCTTTCTCAAGGCAATCCCAAATCCAAAATCAAATGGTGTGATATGAAATCCCCTAACATTCATAGATGAAACATAGTGGAATAACAAATACAAAGAATCAACCCTTGGCCAAAAGTCTATCCAAAGCCTCACAACACTCTCAATTTTTCTCCTCTTATTTCATTAAGATAGCAAGTCAAAATCCCCCAAATCAATTTTGGGGTTCCATCACATAAAACCCTAGAAATGCAATCTATTCACTAATCATGACTAGAAAAGCAATAAAACAAGAAATAGGCAACAATGTAACACGAAACATGATTGGGAAGTTGATTTAAACTAAGATTAATAATTAATAAGCAAACTCAAAACTACTAGCAATTCTAAGCAAAAGCAAGTAACAATACAAGAGAACAATAAAGGAAAACAAAAGAGAAGATTAACATTGATTACCAAATGAAGAACTTGATTGAAATATTTGATTGAATGAAAATTGCAATTACAAGCTACTATATCTATCTCTTTCTCTAAATCCTAAGGTAATCCTACTCGAAACCTAAAACTAAGAATATGAGAATGTGTATGAAAAAGCTCTCAAAAAGGGTATTTTTATCCCCTCTAAACAAGGCCCGAAAAGAGAATTAAAATCACAGCCCACGCGTAAATTCCCAAGTGGTCGCTCYTAACTCTCTGGCCTACGTAGAACTTTGATTTTAAAACACCCATAACTTTTGATGTAGACCTCCGATTTCAGCATGTGATATACCGTTGGAAATCCCCGGATCTCTAGTTTCCAATGCAATTGTTCTCGCATCCAAATCCCATAACCCATAAAATTAGGAGTTTGCATTTTGCCAATTTGAAATCACTGTATTATCCTTTTGTGATAACCTTATTTACACTTTKCCATGTATATGTTACCCATGTTGTTACTTTGCTTCTTCCATGTGTGACATCTCCTTCATTCCCCCATTTGCCTTCACGTAATACTTCTTCCTTTACATTTTTTGCATTCATCACTTCGATTTCCCCTCTTTCATCCTCTCAAATGGTGGTTCTTCTTGAACTTTCCTCCATCTTTTTCTACTCTAATTTATCGTCGTTTGTGTGCATTCTGTTCACGAATATGTCGAGTCAGCGGCCTATGAGTTGTCCGTCTGTTTCATCTATTCGCTGCGAACCATGGAACCCCAATGTGGTTCTTTGCCGTCTTGATTTCTTTTAGATTTCCAGTTGCAAGCGTTGAGGTGAGTGAGTGTCGTCTTTTGTTTGATTGCAAATTTAGTCGTTTCTAAGATCTTCATTCGAAAATTTGGTTGATTGCAATAGATTTTTTGGGGAATTTTCAAGATATTTCAATTTATTTATGGGAATTTCGGTCGATTTTTTTTTGTGAATTTTCAATTTAGTACAATTTGTGAATTCGAATAGTTTTCTATTCATTTATCTCTGATTTTTTTTTGGGGAATCACAAACGATTTTGTGCTGAATTTCCTTTATTTTTCAATCAACCTTTTCAAGAGATTTAATCGGTGAGTGAGTGTTGTCTTTGTTTGATTGCAAACTTTAGTCGTTTCTAAGATCTTCATTCGAAAATTTGGGTCGATTCAATAGATTTTTTTGGGGAATTTTCAAGATATTCAGTAATTTTTGGGGATTTTCGGACGATTTTTTTGTGAATTTTCAATTGAGTATATTTGTGAATTAGATTCGGTTTTTATTCATTTATCTCTGAATTTTTTGGGAATCCAAACAATTTTTGCGGATTTTCCTTTATTTTTCAATCAACCTTTTCAAAGATTTGTAGTCTATTTTTTGGGGATTTTCGGTGGATTGTTAAGAATTTTAATCGTTTCTGTTATTTTTCACTAATTACAGTTTGTGAATTACAATCGATTTTTTTGTGATTATCTATGAATTTCAGTCATTTTTTCTGGAGTTTTTCTATCGGTTTGCCATTCTTTTTTTGGGGGATTTAGTCGATTTTTGGAGATTTTAAGTCATTTTTTTCCTTTTTTTGAATTTTCAATTGATTTTCTGGGGATAATTTTGTGAATTTTCTGTCAATTTTTTGGGGATGTTTTTGTGATATATAACAACCAATTGTGAGATTTATATTCGATAATTTTGGTTTTGGTTGAAATTTTTAACCAAAATTGTTGAAGTTGTTTGGTTTTCGTGTGGATTTTTGTAGTTTTTCATGAAATATTTGTTATTTTGTGTCCATTTTTGTTTAACTGTAGTGAAAATTTACAGTTGAAGAYTTGAAGTGCATCTTTATGAGATGAAATTTAGAGATTGATGTATTTGTTTGGCAGGTCCACAGATGTGTTGCGAAGCAGACTACTCCTCTCATCTTCTTTGCCATATAGATCTTGCTAACTAGTTGGGCTATRGGTTGGTGTGATGATCATCGTGATGGAGTTATTCAGCTTGGTTTGTCAACCATTAGACCCCCGGAGGGTAGTTCAACACATCAGGTCATGGCCTATGGTCTAATATGATTTGATATTATTATGGTATGCAATTTTGAATTTAGGCTTGAAAGTATGTAACTTTATGATTTGTTGATTGCTAGGGTGTGTTGAATTACATGAGTTGCTTCAATGGTTTTGTGTGGTTTAGTATATTAGAGATGATTGTTAATTGAATTGGCTTGTGATTCTTATAATAGTGTTGAATTATGGTTGGTTGTTTTAGAAGTATTTCTTTATTGTTTGTTATGACTTGAGTTGTTGGAAGATTGTGAGTATGACRAAATGGGGTTATGAWTTTTTTTTGCTTTTAAATTGATTTAATAATTGAATCCTCTTTAGGTGTCCAGACTTTATGCTGGAGAATTATATTAAGAGGGGTTCTTTATTAAACTATACTCATATAATCGAACGTGTTCTCATATTCTTTTTGACGGAATATTTCTATGTTGTGGAATGCTTAAGAGCCTTGACGTTATTTTAGACTCGGGAAATTTTAGTTATGCAGTCCTTGCCTAGTAATTCTAAACCGTCGGATATTAGGTAGGAGGTTGGCTGATATGTAGTGATTAAGATTCATGAAAATTGAACTCTTTATGCAGTATTTCAACTTTCTTGAATGCCATCATTTATTTGTATGCTGCCCTTTTCTTTTCATTAATTTTTTGTGTATCATCAGGCTGTTTGCTATTTATTTTGTCTGATATGATTGGCTTATTATTAAGCCTGCCTTGTTTAAGCGTGATTGTTAGTTGTCACATGCATTTTTTTGGTTCTCCATGCATTAGCAATATGATCTAATTCTCAGGAACATAGAAGTACATAAATTATGTTTAAATAGAAATAGACTTCTCAAGGGTTGCCATTGAAATTTGTTGACGCAATTATGCTCTTTTTGATTTGGAAGGGAATAAAGTACCACCAGAGTTAGTTGCCAAGGTTGGAGAAATATTTGAAGTTATTTTAAAAGATGTAAGCAATGCTTAGTGCTTGTCACTACTCCATCAATGGGAGATACAAATTGTATTGACTTTTTGTCCGTTCTTAATGTTCAGACTGATAAAGTACGAGAGGAATGCATTGAGGACATCTCTATACAACAAGCTTTTTCAATTGTCTTTGAAAGGAGACTAGATTTGAGGTGAGTCGAATTAATATTTCTTTAATTTAAAAAGAGTTATTGCCTATTCGCCTTCAGGGGAGAATTTATTACAACTATTTACATATACAAGTTATTAGAAGGGCTTGCTCATAAGGTACTATAGTGGTACTTGTGTAGGATGGAGGGCTGGTTTTCAGCAGATGATACTTTATCTCTCAAGTGCTGGGATGAGGTATATATTGTTCTCTTTTGTGTGCTTTATATCTTGTTAATTACTTAAATTTATGCATTTTAGGCCATATTTTTTCTAATATCTTGTATATATTGTTTTTCTAATGTGCAGGAGTTGCAGGGTATATTTTTTGCCTTTGTCTTGTATTTAACTATTTACCATAGATTTGGTTTCTGTATATATATATATAAATTTGTCAACAACTTACCCAATTTTGGTTCAAACTTTGAAAACAACTACCCACTTTTTTTTTTTAAAAACAAACTACCTACTTTTTATTAAAACTTTGTGTACACGACCCAAAGCTGTTCTGAGATTAAAACCACTAATCTCACCGTGGCCCCACTTAATCCGTTTTACGACACATAAACCTCTCCTCTTTAATATAATACCCAAATCCCCTCTATCTTCTCTTTAATTTTTTTCGCCCTCATTCGGTTTCTTCCCTCATTCTTCCTTCTTCTCTTTCTTTCTTCTCTCATTCTGCTGACTCTTTCACTCCATTCTCTCTCTCAGTTCAAAAAGTTCAACCTCAAAATTCAACTATAAACCTTAAATTCAACCTCAATTTCAACCTCATTTCTTCCCCGACTGTTCCGCCGGAGCGCCACCTCATCTTCAACCTCAAATTCAACCTCATCTTCACCTCAAATTCACGACTCACGAGCGCCACCTAGGGACTCGCCGAGCTGTTCCGCCGTGCTGGACAGCTTCGAACATTGATTCAATTTCTCCCTCTCACTCACTAATCCCTAAATTTCTCTCTCCTCTTCCTTCTCTCTTCTCTCCTTCGTCACTCTCAAATCAACTCTCTCTCTTAAAAAAAATCACAAAATGGCAACAAGAAGATCAAGCGACCAGTCCTTCGCTCTCACTCACTTCTGGAAGATTCTACTGTTTCTAAATCTTCATCGTCGTCTTCGCTTCGTCCACTACTAGTAGTTCTCTTCTAGAAGCTTCTTCGTTCGTTTCTCTCCGACTCGCGTCAGTCAACGTCAACGCGTCTTCTCAACTCTCTTCAGTCCGTTTCAACTCCGGTTCTGTGTCACCGAACGGTCGATTCGGCTCAGTCCGTACAGCGTCAGCCGGCGAAGAAGGCGTGATGTGTAGATCGGCAGATGACGAACTCGCTCGTGAGAATCGGAACTGTTGAGGATTTGTTAAACGTGCTTTGGCTTCTCATCAGCAGAAGCGAAAGAGTCGATTTTCGACCGCCGCAAAGCGGCTCTGAGCATGTCAATGGCGAATGAAGGCGATGAAATTGAAGACGATGATATAATTCAGAAGGTTGCGGAACAAGTTGAGATAAATGTTGGTATATATACTATAGAATAGAATGATGATAATATGATGATCCGAATTAAGAGAAATCTTCAAGAATTTTGGGGACAGTACTCGGACTTTTTGCCAAAAAACCAACAACTAACAACTCAAACTAATTTCAATTTTCAGAAGAATGAAGGAAGAAAGAAAAAGGAAAAAGAAAAAGAAATAAAAAAAGAGGGCATTTAAGTAATTTCCAATTTCAGGTGAAATTTGCCAAAAAACAACTAAGTAGTGGGCCACCGGTGAGATTAGTGGTTTGTTGCTCGAAAACAGCTTGGGTCGTGGTACACAAAGTTTAATAAAAGTAGTATTGTTTTAAAAAAAAAAAATGGGTAGTTGTTTTCAAAGTTTGACAAAAAACTGGGGTAGTTTTGACAAATTTCCATTATCTATAATATGATAATATATAATTATTATAATATATATATATAATATATAATAATATAATATAATATAATAATAAATAATATGATTATATATATATATATATATATATATATGGGACAATGCTGATATTGAAGCTTGGTCAATACTCATCTTCAGAAACTAGGAGTTTGCTATTTATTGAAAATTTGAATCTGAATATATATAGGAAATGTGGGACTTCCAACATACATATTGTTTGAGCAAGGTTCTGAGGTAGCTAGATTCCTAGGACTTAATTTTGAAGCTAAAGTCTTTTCTCTTCCTATAACTAAGGTATTTCCTAAAATTGCATGAAATGCTTGGTTTTGTTTCCTTTTTAATCAGTATCTAGTTAAGAGGTCCATCCTGTTAATATGATTGTAGTCATGCAAAGATGCTTGCATTGCGTGGAGAAAGAATATGAGTGGAATAATGTCATTTGGCCCCCTTTTTTCATTAACTAGACATTTATGTAGTTATGCTTATCCAGAAACGATTGACCTCTTTGCATGACTGCATATAGGTGCAGTGAAGGTATACCATAAGACACACCTTTTTTCCCCATATTTTTTTCACTTGTCATAGCCAAAGAACATCAAGGTGCACCTATGAYGCAAAGAAGTCTCTATTGCCTTTGGGCTGCATTTTTTCAATTGCATGAACTCTTGTTAGGCCCTATAAGGGGAACAAGTTGGCTCTAGATTGGTGTATTTTTTTAACGTTTTCTGATTTATAACATGTTTACTTCTAATATTTTGCAATCTTTCTTCCTTTTTTTTCTTGAGCTGAAATTAGGTGTTTTTGTTGTGTTGTACTCTCATTATGCAGGCTTATTGGTTTCATTAAGCTAACTTTTTGGTTAGCATAATCAAGCCTATTGGTTTAGTTTGGTAGTCTTTTTGGTTTAATTGAAGGATTGAAGGAGCCTGTTTTATATATGTGACATATTTGGGTTTATATGGGAATATATGGGTTTTAAGGTGATAACATTTGAATTTAGGTTTAATAGGAGGTATTCTTTTGGAGTTTCGAGGGTTTATTTCAATTAGAGAGTAAAAATGGGATTGAGCACAACCTAACATAACCTAACAATAAGTATTAGAGATGTAACACCTTAACTTTTCACGGTTTCACTTTTATCTGAAAGATARACAAGGCCTCAATATTTCACAGCTACACACTTATACAGGTGATATCTACGAATTTTTTTGTTTTATTTTCTTTTAATTTTATGTATGCTACTATAGCATTATAATGAATCTTCTCGATTCCAAAATCTAGGCATGCCTTTGAATAGTGGTTAATGATGTGTTATTATTTACTGAAATAGMGGAATGTATACTCTTACTGAAGTAAATTTGATACTTTAGGCACATAAATTTTTCGTGCTTCTACACCGAATTCCGGTAGGGTATACAATCGAAGTGGCACATTGTGAGTGAGGTTCCCATTAAGCTAATATCAATTGATATCAGGTTGTTATCATTATCCCTTGTTTGTTTGCTTAGTATTCAATGTTATTGATCAAAACTGCTAGNGGTTTTAAGGTGATAACATTTGAATTTAGGTTTAATAGGAGGTATTCTTTTGGAGTTTCGAGGGTTTATTTCAATTAGAGAGTAAAAATGGGATTGAGCACAACCTAACATAACCTAACAATAAGTATTAGAGATGTAACACCTTAACTTTTCACGGTTTCACTTTTATCTGAAAGATARACAAGGCCTCAATATTTCACAGCTACACACTTATACAGGTGATATCTACGAATTTTTTTGTTTTATTTTCTTTTAATTTTATGTATGCTACTATAGCATTATAATGAATCTTCTCGATTCCAAAATCTAGGCATGCCTTTGAATAGTGGTTAATGATGTGTTATTATTTACTGAAATAGMGGAATGTATACTCTTACTGAAGTAAATTTGATACTTTAGGCACATAAATTTTTCGTGCTTCTACACCGAATTCCGGTAGGGTATACAATCGAAGTGGCACATTGTGAGTGAGGTTCCCATTAAGCTAATATCAATTGATATCAGGTTGTTATCATTATCCCTTGTTTGTTTGCTTAGTATTCAATGTTATTGATCAAAACTGCTAGAGCTTAATCGATGTTGCATGCTCGTTTAAAACCAAGAAGGCAAAATTATGATTAAWCTTTTAGACTAGCATAACAAAGAGGAAATGACTGTATGCATTGACATGAATCAATGAAAAGGGTCTTCATTTAAAGGAATTCAATTCAAAAATTATATCTAATGACAAGAGGTCAATGGTTACATTTCGAAACTTGCATGAACTCCTTGGGTGATTTTTAACTACGGAGTCTAATACACTCTAATGCAGGATAACGTCATCTACATAGCAATTTCCAAGGTCGGTAAGGCACGGTCTACTAGTTCCCATTCTTTTGCAAAAAAAGGATCGTTCAGCACTCCAAGTCTAGGTCCTCCAGTCCCTCGGCACCACAAATGGGTGGAGAAAGCAACGCCATGGCCCAAATGCAAGCCACCATTGAGACTTTGCAAGCCAAGCTTGATGCACTTGAGCAAACTAATTCATCCGAGGTTACCCTTAAAAACATCGAAAAGATGGTCCTGAAAGCAACCAACAAGAACACCTACTTTGAGACGCTTGAGCTCGAAGACATTTCAGCTAAGATCCCCGAAAAGTTTTCTGCAACAGACCTACCTAAGTTCAAGCCAACCGATGATCCTAGGTTTCATCTCAAAGGATTTGGAACCACAATKTCAATCAAGGGGATCAAGGTTGCTCTTTTCCCTAAGGTGTTCCCCATGTCTTTCGAACCTGTATGCCAAAAATGGATCTACTCTCTCCCCGACAAGGATATAGCCACTTGGGATGACATAAATCAAGCGTTCATGACGCGATACAAAAGTAATATTCGAGTTTCTACCTCACTAAGGGAACTTGAAATCCTCAAGTAAGGGGATAAAGAGGACTTCACCACCTACCTCGCACGATGGAAAGAAACAATAGCCCAAATGATCAGTCCTCCCGAAGAAAAAGGATTGGTGAAAATATTCATCAAGAATTTGCTCCCCAAGTACCGCAATCACCTTCGCTACTTGGACYTAGACACCTTTGATAAGGACTACCGCATTGGCATAGAGATTGAGGATGATCTCCTAAAAAGAAGAAGCAAAGAACAGGCAGGTGGCCGCCAAAAGAACGACACAACCAACTCATCAATGGATGTGTCGAATGTCAATGATATTGAAGCAACCACACCTCCAACAAAGCGCTCTAAACGCCAATTCACTCCGCTTGGAATGTCCTACACCCAAGCATTTGATCCCTCWACATTAGAGGCCTAATCACTCCAATCGGTCCTASAGCTGATCCTGCGATTGAGAAGAGGTCTCTAAAATGGGATCCATCAAAGTATTGCAAGTATCACCGCGGTAAYAGTCACACCACCGAGTTATGCAACACAGTTTGGACCATTATACAAGATATGATTGATGATGGGCTCTTTCCTATCCCTCCAGGAGGAAAACATCCAAGCATCTGAAGCAAAGCAGTCACCCACAGCACACGACACCATGAGCAAGAGTCAATAAAGTTCAAGCATAGGTTGAGTCAGAGAGTCCCTCCACCTAGACATTAATTTTCCCTTTTCATTCCTTTTGTCRAGTCTATGTCAATTAGGAATAAAAGTCTTGTCATCACATTAGCCTTCCACATTAATAAATTTCTTTTTTCTTTTACATTCATTTATTAGCCTTTCATGTGCTTCGAATTCAATGATGAAATGCTAATGAACACATGACCTCACAAAAAACAAAAACAAAAAAAAAGGAAAAATGAAAAACAAAAAATGAATAAATTAGACATGCTCGAGAGGCCTTCCTTCATAGCTCCACAAAATATCCTTCTCCCTCCATGCACCCTATCACAAGTACAAATCAAAGCAAAATCCCTTGCAACCCCCTTTGAGCCTTCTTATACAAACAAAGACAAAAGAAGCCGATTTCTTTCACACCTACATCTTCCTACCATCCATAGTGCCAAAGAGGCATGAAGCAAAGCAAAACAAAGTTGAAACTAAAGACAAGTTGTTGTTTAGACAATACAAAAAAAAGAAGAGAAAGCCAACAAAAAAGTCAAAAGAAAAACCTTCAGCAACAAAGAGTGATAAAGTCTAGCCCAGCTTCACACTTTGCAAAGTTCACAAAAAAGAAAATCAAAGCAAAAGCAAAGGCAAATATACATTACAACAAGTTTGCCAAAAGCCTCACACCCCACACCAAGCCTACATTACAACATAAAAAGCCCTCTACAAATGAGCATTGTCCTAGCCTAGCTAGGCCGATTCCCCACAAGGTTTCATCCTAGGCAAAATGAGGCATCACTTGCACACACGACCTCACGAACTACGATTGGTCTGATTCCACTTGGATACGTAGGTAGCCTTTTCCCGAGGTTCGACCAAATTAACATATTAATAAAAACAAAGAGGTCATTTTCATCATTGTGTTGGTTGGATGTTTTCTAGAAGTTTGAAGCACAACTTCTTTTTAGTTTACACCTTAACATAGGCTCGAGTTTGAACCAGCATCTCTTAGCCAACCATATCAATCCTCTCATCTTGTCACCCAGTCACAAATTGAGTCCTTTTGTTTTGTAGATCGCTAGCCTTTCTTTCTACAACCCTTAGGACTCTCCTACTTTTCCAAATGCAACCATGYAGTCAGACTCTTGCTCATGTAGTCAATATACTACATCAATCAGCTCCAGCAAGCCGTGGGGGCTTTGCTTCAACAGTGTCATGTCTACTGCAACAAAAAGTTCACATCTCAATGCTTGGGGGGCTTGCATCGTTAAATAAGTCCTCATTCCTTGTTCCTTTCCCGAAGGAGYAATAGACTCAAGTTCCTGACTTGAGTAGTCACAACTGAATCTAGAAGCAGTAAACATGGCACATCAATGGTAAGTCCAATAAGGTTGGGGCTTGCAACATCTTTAGATCGAGTCTCCATGTATGTGTAGACACCTAAAAATGTCTCCCCAAATGAGTAATCA
>SNQN01003366.1:26445-62046 GCA_008642245.1 Bassia scoparia | reverse complement strand
AAGGGAGATAAATATAGAAATTAAAGGGAACCTTTCATTAAAAAAATTGTAATCAATAACTGAATCAATTGTATTTTTAGATATTTTAAAAAGTTTTACAAATTGATTTACTTTGATTTTGTAATGTTGCATGTAACAATAAGTATACACTGATGAAAAACCTAGTAATAATAACAATATAACTGAATCATTTAACAAAAAAATCAAGTTTATAAATTCTTATGTTAAAATTATACTCGTACAATCTTTTTTATGAAGTATGGTAATATACTGGCAAAAAAAAACCGCGACCCAAAGTTTGACATGGGCCAAAACTCGGCTCGAAAAAGTTTGGGTCATGAATAAAGAAATTATAAACAAAACCCGTTGTATGATCGAACCCCGCAAACCCGTCTTATAATAGATTTGGTCCAAACCCGACCCCGTTTGCGAATTAATTATTAGTAAAATTTTTAAGAATAATTGGGTCATGTGTTGTATATTATGCGAAAAAAATTGATCTAAATAGGATTGATATTATTGCCGAAATGAGTTAAAAATATGCGAACAAACCATGAGTTAAATAGAATTATATTATGCGAAATGATATATATGAACATGCAACATACATGAGTTAGAATAGAATATAAATAATTATCATATATTATATATATATATATATATATATATATATAATATAATTATTATATATATACATATATATATAATAGGAATAGGATCATGGTTAAACACAAACCTTAGGGAAAACTAAAAAACTTTAATCTTGACCGTAGGAATTGGAGATGGACGGTCACGTTTAATCTATGTATATACTTGTATTTCAATCTGGCGTACATTGAAGGTTTAAGGGGTACACGTGTACTGTTCATAAGCAATAGTACGGAAATCTTGTGTACCTTTACTCTTGTATGTAACCCTAAAATGTAAAATGTACCCATTTATTTTGGTTTTCACGTTTTCATATAACATGTGGTTTTCACTGGATCTGACTCTATAGGAATAGGAATCATGGAAAACAACAATTCTTAGGTGAAAACTAAAAAACTTTTTAAATCTTGACCATAAGATTTGGAGATGACGGTCACGATTTAATCTATGTATATACTTGTATTTCAATTTGGGGTACATTGAAGGTTTAAAGGGGTACACGTGTACTGTTCATTAATAGTAGCCTGAAAATCTTGTGTACCCATTCTGCTTGTATGTACCCCTTAAAATGTAAAATGTATCCCACCTTAATTTTGGTTTTCCACGTTTTTCATATACATGTGGTTTTCAAAAACTGGAATCCTGACTCTCTCTCTCTCTCGTCTCAGTTAGACAGACCGCTTCCTTCCCTCTCTCTCTCTCCTCTCCCTTCTCTCTCTCCCCTATTCTCTCTCTCTATAATTATATATAATATATATATATATATATATATATATATTAATATATATATATTGGTACATTGAAGGCTTTAAAGGGGTACGCGTGTACTTTCACATCAGTGCTGAAAGTCCTTGTGTACCCCTCTACTGTTTGTATGTACCTTAAAATTTAAAAATGTACCCATTTATTTTTGGTTTTCACGTTTTCAATATAACATATGTTTTCATTGGCATCCTTATATAATATAAATATATATATAGTATATATAATATTATATATATATTAATAAAATATATTATTATATTAAATTTAAAATATATATTATTAATAATATTTTATAATAATATTAATAATATAATAAATATATATTTAATATATAATTATAAAATTTATTATATATTTATATATATCATGGTTATTACATAAAAACAATTGGAAAAAACCGCAAAATAACACCTAGTCATGCGAAATCTCCTCTTATCTCCTCTTATCTAAAATGTGAGGAATGTCACCCAAAAGTATATTTAGCTTATCATAATACCCTCTTATCCCCCTTATTTACTTCTTGCCATTACCTTATCCTTTGTTGAAGTGTTCGCAACGCTCAACAGCTTCACAATTCCACTTCTCTCGTCTCCTCTTCTTCCGCTTCCCTCAACTCTTCTCTTCTTCTGAAATTTGTTTACTCTACCTGCGACCCATGGCCCCTTGAAAGATCTCCTCCAAACTCTTCTCTTCCTTCTGCTTTGTTTCCTTGCTGGGGATGATCTTTAAGAAACAGATCGGTTATCGGTTAGTGTCAGAAAATTCTTTGTGGTTCTGCGTTTGTATTGCGATCCATAGACCACCCAAGATTTCCAGGTACACATCGTGATTTGTGGATCTTGTTTTAGGGTTTTCCCTGTTCGTTCATCATATCGATGGGTTTTGGAAGTTTGATTGTATTTAGGGTTTGATTTTTACTGCTTGCCTTAATGCTTTTGTTGTTGTCGAATTGTTGTTTTGAAATTTATGTTTGTTGAAAGTCATTTTTTGGGATTTTTTCATTATCGAAAAATTTTTTAATTTTGTGTTGTTTTTTCCATATAACTTTAAACGAAACATTATACAAAGGGAATGATTGAAAAATATTATGAAATTCTATATGGAAGCAAATAAGATCCTTTGTCGATTCTTCAAAATTTCTACTCAACAGGTTTCCATTCTTCGAACTCAAATTATTTTATTTACATTTTGGTTTAAAAATTAAAGCATTTCAGAATTTTTTTGAATGATTCAAAATTCTGTGATTTTTTGTTTATAATTTAGAGTAAGGGGGGATTTTTTTGTTTATAGTAGATTTTTCCTTCTATGATTTTTTTTTTTTTTGTGTTTCTGATGGTTAGAGGTAAGAATTAGGGGATCAATTTGAGCGATTTGCAAATTATTTTGTGCGATGCAAATTTAAGTTGTTTTCTTTTGGCGGTGGTCTATTAGGCTTTATAAACTGATCCCTTCACCCTATTCTATGCCAGAAACTTAAGTTCTAATTCATTGACGGGATATTTGCCAGAAGGCCTTGGTCAACAATCACTTATAAAACTGTAAGTACGACTACCTCTTTGCTTTTCTCCCAACTATTACTTTGTATTTGTCATTTATCATTACCATAGCTCTTGTTGCACTGTATAATTCATTATTTGTGTGAAAAACAATGCTCATGGAAGTAAGTCTCTGTGGAATGTGGATTGATATAGAAATTAATTTCTGTTACTCTTTGTTATCGTCTACTGTGATTTTTCTTATGATTTTTCGCCCGTTCACTCATTTAGTACGTAACTATGAAAATATATATTTTATATATATAACTAATTAAGATAATATTTTTAATGAATTTATAGATTATGTAAAATTCCATCAATTCATGGTTGCTTATATAATTAGCACCGTATTTAACATTATAAAATGAATTTAATTGTGGGTGATTCTGAATTCATACCAGCAAATCTCGGATGAATAGGTGATGTTGAAGCTGTAGCTACTCTTGATCCAGGACCAGGACTCTTAGACCTTCCACTGTTTTACACATCATCATATGTCAAAAGATCAAAACTCCAACAATATGCAATTTTATCTAACAAAGTAACAATGACGCATTTATATATACTATTGAAACTTGAAAGCCTTAAAATCATTATGCTCCATTTAAAATGAAGGCATCTGCAACTTATTATTCCCCATTTCCGCATTAAGAATGTGGTACATTTATGGATTTTTGGGGTTGTTCATGCCTTCTCAAGGTTTCTGCTAGCTTCAATGGTTGTGGTTGGCCATGTCTTCCTTTATATGTTCTTCTGGGATGGCTTCTCAAGCTTAAAGGTCCAGCTCCTGCGACCCATGCCCCTTTGTTACCATATATGTTCRAAAATTTAAGATGATAATTTAAAAGCAACAACTGACATTTGTCAATTGAAGTTTCTCAAGATTAAATTAGGGTTTTGATATTTTATTGGTTTGTTGAAGTTATTTTGATTTGTGTCGAGTTTTGGTTGTTTAGATGAAATTCATCTAGGGTTTGGATTTTGGAGGGTTGATTTCACCATTTTGGAATTAAAAGTGGGTTAAATGTGGGGTTGTAAATAGTAATGGTTTGTTCTGTATTCCAGGACGAAGATGCAGTGTGGGTTGAAGCACCGGGTCTTGTTCATTTCTTAGGTATGGTGATGAATTGATAATTCAAATGGAGATATTTGGAATGGACTTTGCGTGTGTATAGGATCACTCGAACATGGCCAAAATCCTGAAAAACAGTGTTTGTTGCCTCTCATCTCGAAGCTTCTCGGCTACTGTATCGTTGCTGCTTCCACCACCATCAACATCCCTCAGGTTCCTTTCTCTCCTCCATATCACTCTCTTTTTTCACAACTGTCAATTTCGAAAACCTTAATTCAGTTGTCTTAATTTTCTTTGATTCTTCAATTTGGTTCAATTGACTAAAATTCGCTGAATTTGTTTGGATTTTTGCTTCTCTGATTGATGCTATGATTTGCGGGAAAGTGTAATTCTTCCTTATTTCGCGTTGTTTGATTGATTGTTTAACCTGGTAAAGAAGTGTTTAATTACTGGGTGAAAGTTTATTCATGCAATTCCAAAAGTGTTTATTATAACTCATAAGCTACATTTGTTTTGTTTGTGGATTGTGATGACTGATAAGGCATATGATAACTCCTCTTTGTAATTAGTTGAATTGCGGCTTGCTGTAATTATATTCATATCGTCAGCGATAAGACTTTTTGGTGTTGCTTATTACTATATGTGGTGGAAAACTTTTCATTAAAATGGTGCACGCAGTGCATTGGCTGAACATGATTTCTGTGAGTTAAATTGATTGATATTTTGGTTCACTCTAACCATCTTTTGTCAATGGCAGAGTTTCGGTATAATTTATCACGGGATACGGTTGTTTTGCATGATTACCAACATCCACTATCATTTATTGAATGTCATTTAGAGGTGAATTTGGCGGATGTTTCATTTGCATTGGATAAAATTTGTTAGTATTTGGTTCAATTAATTTGTTGTCGAAGGTTGTGGATGTCTTTGCCAAGAATTATTTGGAAGTATATGCTGTTTCATATGAACTTTTATTACTGTTTAGTGTTTATTGGCAAAGGATTGTAGATTTGTAGGTGAAGTATCCAATATGATCATTGTAGAACAAAATATGATTTTCCTTTTTTAATTAGGCTATACAGGTATTTGTACGAGTTTTAGTGGTGTCATTCTAGAGTTGGTTGCTATTTTGTGACGCTTTTAATTTTCTCACTGGTTGACTGTTTGGATGAGTTGTGATTTATCTTGGTATGTTCACGGTTGGTTCCATTCAATTTTGTTGGTTTATATTGAGTGATTGATCTGATTATCTGTTGTTGGGTTTGCTAGAATTTGTTATAATTTCAGGGCAAGCATCCCAGAGACAGTAAGGATGTCACACCTATTTTTCGTGAGCTGGTATAATTGCTACAACCCCATAACAGAATGGGTTATATAATAAGAAAGTCTTGTGTCTCTTTTCCTCCACTTGCAAATTAAGTTTAGAAGTTGTAGATTTATATAAAACTGTTTATTATAGGCATTGAGAGTTAAGGTTCTATCATTTTGCATAGCCCTTCATCAAATTCTTACTACTCAGAGTCAGACATTATGATTTTTGTGAGCTTGTTTCAATATCTTGGCGGTCATTTTACTATCTAGGAAACAGTATAAGTGTACTGATCAGTTGTATGCTACCTATGTGTCTCAATTTGACCCTTTTCTTCCATATAATAGAAGGATGACATCCTTTCAAACGAATCTCTCGAAAGAAGTCGAAAATGAGTACAGAAATGCTTCAGCAAAACTGTTTCCGTCCCACTTCCAGTGAGAGGAATACGAGTAGATGTCTGCCCTATGGTTTGCACAACATCACCTTCCCCAGTCCGAGTTCTGCTAACCAGCAAGTGAATTCATACCATCAGTTGAACGGTGAATCAACCAATGGCAGGAATCTTTACCACACTCATTATCAAAGTCCAAAACTGTCCTCCAATCAGGCAATCAATATGCAGGACCAGAAGATGGAATCTTTAGAAGACGGACCCACTTCTCTTCGGCTGCTGATCAAAGTGCCAGTAGCTCTTTGCACAATGACACAGCAGGAGCAGGACAGCTAAATGGAGGTGGCTCCGATGGAGGGAAAGATCAAAGTCATGTTAATCGTGAATTGAATCGCCAAAGACTTTGCAGAGGGAGCTGCCCTTAATAAATTTCGTTTGAAGAGAAAGGAAAGATCTACGAGAAAAGGTAAAAAGATGACCTTGGTAGTCTGTTACTTAACATTTCTCATGGCCCTGCAAGCGGAATTATACTCAGTGTTCTATCAAAGTTTTCTAACGATATGTTTATCCTACAGGTTCGGTATGAAAGCAGGAAAAAGCTTGCTGACAGCGTCTCGAGTAAAAGGGCAATTTGTACGTCAAGTACCTCCAGATGCTCGACTTTTAAATAATCAAATTTTTTTAAAAAATGAGATATTTCATAATAATTTTAATTTGTGAATCATAAATAGAATTATAGATGTATATCAATTAATAAACGTTTAAAATTTTATCCAAAGTACAATTATTAACCTTAATTAAATGTTTTTTTATATTTTTTATATAATAAGAAATTTATATAGGGGAATGCAAAAATAAATTCTCATCTTCGTTATATAACGGATTTCATTGCTCMTTCGTATAGATTAACACAAGGCCACGCAAACCTCTCCAATTTAACATGACCACCAAACTTCTCAAATACTGAGTCAAAGAAACACATATGGGTTACTTCGATTTCATTGAAATTACATGATACAAAAAAAATAACATGATAACCTATCAT
This sequence comes from Bassia scoparia, assembly GCA_008642245.1. NCBI lineage: Eukaryota > Viridiplantae > Streptophyta > Magnoliopsida > Caryophyllales > Amaranthaceae > Bassia > Bassia scoparia. The sequence goes on along the minus strand of SNQN01003366.1, from coordinate 55,278 downwards.
CACATATGATAGTATAAACTAATACTTCGTCCGTGTCGATTTATCCGTAAGTTCATATCATTTACAAATTACAAGCACTTTAGAGAATTACAACAATATTTGTACAGATGAAATCGAAATTTAGTTGCTCCTGTAATCTCCATTAACGCTAATTAAAATTAACCGCAAAGGAGAAAATCGATACAAATGCAACACATATAATGTTGCTTCAAGGGAACGAGTCAAATGGGAATTGATAGCATCCGCATAAACCAATGTATGAAGTCTCTTTCAAACTCTCATCTAATTCAAACTATTTTCTCTTAATCATTTACTTATTTAATCACAAAAACCAACAAAGGTTATTTAAATCTGATAGCAATATGTRTGTCATTTTTACTGATTACAGCCGCATATAATGTGYGAATAGTTTCTTTGAGCATTATAGATTAATAGGTAACAMCGAGTGATTTGCATTTGCTGCAAGGCTACCACCTCTGATATCAGTTAATTAGAGCAAGGAATATTGAATTACTTCTAAAAAGTTGATTAGGTGAGAATCTTATAAAAGGATTCTTATGGTTGCGCCTTTTTCGTATGATAATATGATCATTGTTATTTTTCGAGTGTGTATCCTATATTAACGTTAGTATGAGCGTTAGTATATAATTTCAAAAACAAAGACATCAACAAAAGAAGAATAAAAAAGATATCTCCGTAGGTTAGATAATGGAAATAATTGTTTGCGAATCAGCTTAATCGCACATATAAATTGACATATTTTTATACAGTATTTTCACGTGGAACACGGCGCGCTTGCGCGCGCCGTGTGCCACTAGTGTTGCATTCAAAAACAAATAGAATAGGGACATGTCAGTTCGCGAAATATTGCATGCAAAAATAAATAGAATAGGGACATGTATTTTTTGTACTTTTAATAAGAGTTTTTTTTTTTTGAAATATTATGAATGTGACAAGTGTCACAATTGTAAGTCAAAACCAAGTTTTAAATAGATATATAGATTTATGTTCTATGATTATTATTATTTATAAATTCAATTTCACTTTTTTTACACATTTCATTGATCTATTTAAAAACTAAACACACTTCAATGATTTTTCTCACTTAATTGCAAGGAAAACTTGACAAAAAAATATGACATCCAATTTGCAATTCCWWATAAAGTAAAACAAAGGTACTTACCATAGATTTTCTCTCTATCAAATGTAGGCATATGCGATGAACATACAATTTTACAATTTCCTGTTCAAATTTAGAAATTATGTTGTTATAATAACAGTATAATTTGTTGTAATACAAACAAAGGGAATATGAAGCAAACAGAGGGTGAGAAGAGCATACCGTGTTCTACAAAAAATTTGATGTGAATAGAAATGATAACTGCCTTTTGTGTTTAATTGTATTTTTTTCAACGTAATTATTAAGTACAAAGTTGGATTTCCTCCTTTTTTTTGTGTTTTAATTAAACAATTATGAGGGAGCCTTATTTTTTGGGTTTTTAGTTAGGTTTGTTTGCATTTAACGTAATTATTTAGTAGCTAATTTTTTGTTTGTTTTTAGTTTAGTTTGTTTGCATTAGACGTAATAAAATCGAGTGGTGAAATTACAATGTTGATACTTTTGTATATGCACCTGTTCACATAATACTTGTTTTTAAATTTTCTTTTAAGTTTTTTTTTTGGATTTTTTTAGTTGTGACAAGTGTCGCAAATGGAAGTAAAAGCTAAATTTTAAATATATATATTGATATAGATTAGCTTAAGCAATAACAACAAAATAAAAACAACTAAGCAAATTCAATAAATATAAGCAACAACAACACAATTAATAATATTCAAAAAATTAATTCTCAATATTATTTTAAAAATTTCAGAAAACAGAAAATAAGATAAAGAAGTAAATTACCTTGCAATTGGAAGCAATTAGTAGCAAATGAGATGAAAAATAATAAGATTTAGAAAATTTTGTGAATTTTCAAAGTGTGTGAAAATATAGCAAAATGGGTGACTATTTATACAGGAAGAAAATATGACCATTGGTGATTTTTAAATTTTTTTTTATAACGGTCAAATTTTCATTTTAATAAACTAGCTGTTGGGATAATCCTACTTTTTTCTGATTGGCTAAGAAGATTCCCCAGCCCACGTGTCGCGAGTTGGTTGGCTGGACTGGCATGCCAGCCTAGCTAGCAGTGCAAGTTGTTTTTTTTCCCTTCCCGGGGAGGGTCCAGTTCACCTGTCCCAAAACCCGTCGTTTTGGGAGTAGGATAAGCAAAAAATATTACTCCGTAATTTTTACAGTCCCAGTTGTGGGCCCCACACTTCTACTGTTTCAATTTCATTTGCTGGCATATTGCACGTTTCCTTCTTTGATCAAGTTGGAGGGTTTCTTGGTCACTACTACAACAACAAAGCTCCCTAATTTTGCTCACAATTTACCTATTGAGCAAATTTCCACTCATTGTAGTGAGCACTGATACACGCTGTCCAGGGGTATTTTCGTCATTTTGCGGTGCGCCCGTTTGACTTTTTGTGGGGTTTTTTTTTAAAAAGCATAGTGTGATTTACGTGTGATTTTGTCATATCCTCGATTCATTTTACCATACCCTAGGTTCATTTTCACCAATCTTATTATGAGTTTGTCATATCCTACCATTAATTCATTTTGTCATATCCTTGATTCATTTTATCATATCCTGGGTTTAAAATAACCAATCTTAATGTGATTTTGTCATATCCTTGATTCATTTAATCATATCCGATTATAGTGTGATTATGTCATATTTTACACTTTGATTTGCAAAAAAAAAAAAGAAAATCTGAAAAAGCGACGTGGGCCCACGTGGGCTGCATTTAACATTTCTCCATTGTAGTGGATGCTCTAATTATTTTATCATCCATCATTGCACTGAATAATGTGGATTAGTACGATGATGTGTATCGGACAAATTTTTATTCATATAATTGTAAAAATAGGATATTGATTGATCATTATTATAAGTTTAGTCATACACAAAAATGCAATATTCAGTTAAACCACGCAAGTGCAAGAGTACAAGCTGAACAAGACTACAACTACCACCACATTCCACATCATATGCCAAGTTCCCAACAATTACAGCAACTGCATGTTTCATCAGTATTTCACCATTTCTCCTTATTTTTTGTCGTACGATCTTCCTCTCCTTTTCTCATTCATCAGTAGTTCAATCATCATAATGAAGCTCAATCACATTCTGGTGAGTTATATCCTAATTTCGACACTTTAATTCCCTTTCATACTTTCAATTCTGCATTCAAGAAGCTCTTATATGTTTCTAGTTGCCTAAGATTTTGGTTGGTCATTTTCAATTTTGATCAATCATATCACTTTAATTCTTCGTTACCGAATTACCATATTGGGTAATGGGTATTATTGAATCAATCTAATCTTTAATTTTGTTAGTTGGGATTATTTTCACATGTTGGGATTATTACTGTCAGTCTGTCATATTTTTATTTTATTTTTTTTAAAAAGAAAGTTTTTGCACTAACATAATAATTTAGGGCATTGGTAATTTTGTTGTATTTTATAATTATGTACTTTTGTGTAATTAATTTCAAGAAAAGACTTTGTTTAGTGGTGGAATTGATGGTGATTACATTTGTGGTTTGTAGAATGTTGGCTTCATTGGYCTGGGAAATATGGGATCACGCATGGCTATGAATCTTTACAAGTCAGGACTCAGACTTTGTGTCCATGACATGTAAGTTGGAATGACAACAACTCGGATTTTCGGTTCGGATTATGCATAATACATCTACAATCCTACAAGCTGTTGGATTTTTGTTCCGACTCTGACTTAAATTTTATTTGGCAATGATATAAGTAAACTGGATACACTTAACATGAAGTATGATCATATCACATAAAGCCCTTTTAGTTATTCTTTTTTCCCCTTAAATATATATTTATATAACCAAATTAATTGGAATAGTAGAGTGAAGATTTTCATGATATCATGATATTATCAAAACAACATTACTTAGACTAATTATATAATATTCATAGATTCAGAGTTAGATTTTATTTTGTTTTAATAATGTGGTGGATTTGGATTGATGTTTTTTAGTTTGACAATTTTTCTCTTAACGATTATTATTTTATTACTACATTGCCCTTATATATGTGTGTGTTTGTGTTTGTGATACATTTTCTGAGTTTAGTTTTGTGTATATGTTATTGTCTTAATTTGTTATGGTAAGCTTTTGATCTGTGTCGAAGATGACAACATACTTGAATGCAACACATAGCAACTTAGCAAGGATATACCTTCATGACATGACCAGAAATCTTTCTGATCCTAAAACTATTTGATCTAATTGTTATGCTATAGAATTATTGTTTATTTGACGTTTTTCATGACCAACCTGACATGGAAAGTCAACACGAAACCAAACATTAACACTACCTCTTTTTTGCTGTTAGTCTTTTCTGTTTTGCTTAACCAGAGAGTTCAATTTGGTATGCTATTACACATAGGCTTTTGAATTTAATTGTTAGAGGTATGACTGCATGAGTCTGTTGGGTGGTTGACCATTAATTTTGATATATATAAATCAAGAGTTCTTGTTAAATGTGAAGAACTAAATGCCTTGGAGTCATGGAGAAGCAAATTGCCGTGCTGATTGATTTTATCTGACTAGGACGGAAATTTTCCTTCAGGAACGGAGCTGCTGTAAAACAATTCTTGGATAGGGGAGTACCTGCAAAGGATACACCGAAGGAAATTGCAGAAGCAAGTGATGTCGTAATTACAATGTTGCCTTCATCTCAGCATGTGAGTGACTTTGGCTTGTGAGCTCATATGGTAGGCATATTCTTTCATTTCATATTGTTGATGCTATGTGTTTATTTATCTTTGTTGATGTTGATACACCATGCTATGTGCTAATGTGCAATTGTTGATGAACTTTTGAGAGTTATATTTGTGCTATTGACCCTTTTTGTGCCATTAGCAGTATTTTTTTCCTTCTAACTTATGTAACTATTGAAGGAGGACATATTGACACTTGGCTTAACAGGTAATTTCTGAAGATCAAAGAATAGTGTCTATATTGGCACTCCCCACTTCACCCTAGCAACACCACACTTGCAATGTTCTCCCATAACCCAATATTCATTAGTATAGGGTGTATTGGTTTCGCTCATAGGCTCGGTGCTACTAGAAGAACTGCTTTATTGCATGATCAAATCTCGATAACTAAGTGTTTCCAATATTCTGCCTCACCTTTTTAGTATTGGATTCTTCATTAATAATAAGGGCGTCTTTTAATTGTTCCAACATTAGTAGCAACCTTCATTTCACTTCAAGTACACAAAGTGTTTGACCTTGAAACTCTAATATGGGTGTAGGTTCTTGACACCTGATTTCGGACCATGAACAAGAAATATGTTTTACCAAGGAAATTTTGTCCAAAACTACCTTGTTTTGGACCAACTTTGTGAAAAACTACCTACTTTTCAAAACTTTGCGAAAAACCACATACTTTCTCTCATTTGGTTGTTGACCCATACCTTGTTGTCAATTTCAGGCGTTGACTAAGGATTTCAGCATTGCCTTTTAATTTTAGGGCATTAAAGCCCATGTCATTGTCACGCATGTAACTATTTTAGGTGTTTTTGACCCTATTTCTTCCCATTTCACTCATTTCCTTCTTTCTTTTCTCCTTCCATCGTAATTCATTTCACCTTTGGCATTAAACTACCCTAATTCTTTTATAATCAATTAAAATTTCAAGTTAAGGATTATCAATTCGGGGCATTCTCAAGGTCTGCACTTCCATTAAAATTTGGCAATGGGGTTAGTTCTATCTCTTTCTTCCATTTGATTCTTCAATACTGTGGGGTTTTTTTTCTTTTTCATTTCCACTCATTTTTGCACTATTTTCTCTCTATTAAAGGGAAGTTTCACGAAGTTGGTGGATTGTAATGGTGCGTAAAAGAAAAATTCGAAGGAAGCCAGTGAAGGAATTAAAGGAGTGAGTTAAATAAATAAGAAAAATGATGAAATGTGGTTGAGAAGAATTAGTACCAACTCAATTGGAGGGAAAATCGACTAAATTAGAGCCAAAAGGCAAATTTTAAGAGGTCACATGATGGCACGTCAACGCCTGAAAATGACAACAAGGTATGGGTCAAGAACAAAATAAGAGAAATTAGGTAGTTTTTCGCAAAGTTTTGAAAAGTAGGTAGTTTTCAAAAAGTTGGTCCAAAACAAGGTAGTTTTGGACAAAATTTCTTTCTATCAATTCGCCAATTTGGACACAACTCTCATAGCTATTTGAGTTTGAGTAACATATGTTTGATATAATGATATCTACACCCTTGGTTATGATTAAATTCATAAGAAGAAACAATCAATTAATCAAACGAAGATAAAAATGGTTAAAAAAAGGCACAGTTCTACGTTTCTGATCAATATCCCTTKGGTACTATCATACTATCATGAATAACTTAATTTCAAATTCGGAAAGGGTAGGCAGGCGGACATAGTTAGTAGGCGTGAGAATTTGTGTATTGGAAGGTACAATCTGGATTCCTGTGGAAAATATTGCTTGAGAATGTGAGATCAATATCTGATAAGCTAATAATCTATGATGTGTATATATTCATTAAAGGTTCCTTTGCCCCTACACAAATAGAAAAAAAATGGTACAAAGAAACAATGGGWCTCTCTCAATCTCATTTGATTTACAGATTTGCTTAAGCCTAAGTTTAACTTTGATATATCCAGGCTTGACTGCTCGAGGCTATAGCACTTAGCGAGCTTTTTTTGTATGCAATTTTTTCTCTTCCCCCATAATATGTCCTCAATTCTATGTTCTATTTGTTTTCTTTAATTCTATAAAATTCGGCCTTTTCTCCCTCATTGTCTCTATATTTACCCCTTGCTCTCATCAAATTGTACTACAAGTTGAATTCTCTCTCTCTCTCTCTCTCTCTCTCTCTCTCTCTCTCTCTCTCTCTTATTATCTTCAGCCTTGGTCTCCATTATTCTTTGTTAAGACTAGGGTCTTCAGTAACAAGCCAGCTAAAGGTTCAACAATTGTCTATTACAGTATATAAGTAGTTCATTTAGCTTAAAATGCAAGAAAACAGCAGTCCTATTGTTTAAATGTACCTGATTCTGTCTTAAGAAAACCAAGGATTCTATATCTTTACTCCTCTTTAGCTTAAATATAATTGTTCTTCTTATGAATTGTCTTCAACATGAGCAAATTTGACGTGATAATGTGGTTTATCACTTATATCAGCTGGTTACATTCCATTCTATGTGAATCAAGTTCTTTGTTTTAGGCATGAACATTATAAAATAAACCTGTTAAACTTTGGAAATAAAGAAATGTGCCCTCCATATGCGTGGCATGCCGGCCTTTGTCTCTTGCTTTGGTCTGAGGGACACATTGTACCGCACTACTGTATACTGTCTAACACAACTTAGAGCTTAAGACCCTAGTGCCTGATTTCCTAAAAAGTACTAGACCACCAATCTTATACTTAAATTGTAACGGATTATCTTTCAGAAAGTCAAGTGTTCCTCAATAATCAGCAGCTTTTAAATACTTGACGATGCTGATCATGACAGGGACTAGATGATGCCTTGCTGTTGGACTGCAGCAAGGACAATATATTGCATGATTTCCCTTTCTAATTTTGCTCAGTTTGGGTTATGATTAACCAACTGTCAGTGCCTTATTGATGACGTAAAAGTCACCACTAATCTAGTTTGATTGAGCCATTCATATATAAAAGATATGTGTACATGCTAATCTTTGGACAAATCTCAACATTATTTCTCTTTGATGAACATGTATGCTCTTTAAAAGTTTGAAGCACTATTTGTCTTTTTTTTCCTTCCTTCATTTACTGTCAAATGTATTATTTTCTGTACAGATTATCATCTTAAAAAGTACGTAAATTGGGAATTTTTTTTATTATGGCACGAAAATCTTTTGAGGTAATTATATGCTTTGTGCAGGTTACGGATGTCTATATGGGGCCGAATGGTTTGCTTCATAGTCGCAGTTCCGTGCGACCACAGTTATTTATTGATTCCTCGACAATTGATCCGATGGTGTCCCGAAAACTCTCCTTGTCCGTTTCTGATTGTACCTTGAAGGAAAAGATAGGTGCTTAAACAAAACTATGAATGATAATTAGGTGCTACTAGGGCCATCTTAAATAATTGGTGGGCCTATGCTGATTTAAAAGTTAGGCCCTAGAAAAAAATTCCGTCCTATATAGCGATATCGTATATACAAAAAAGAAATTTTTATCAACAAATATATTCAGACTGTCAATTCATCTTTTGGCTTCGAAATCATTCAGATTTTGGGATTTTTGTTTTAATAAAAAGAAAATGCATTTTGGTTACAAAAGTATTATGCAACCGCACCTTTATGTTGATTCCTATATTCGCACTAATTTAACTATCATCTTTCATGTATATGTTTTTATATAACCTTCTGATAATTTGATGCAAGGCCTTACCAGATGTTGTGAATAGGTGTTAAGTTCGTAGTTCTCATTGTCTCTTGCTTTGTGATGTCCATATTCCATTTGTTACCTCTGTGTCCTGTGGTCTTATTATCTGCAAATCATTGTAGGTTCCCAGGAGAAGCCATTAATGTTAGATGCCCCTGTTTCTGGTGGTATACTTGCTGCAGAAGCCGGATCATTGACCTTCATGGTAATTGGTTGGCCTCCGTATATATACTCGCTTCATCTGCGATGGATACTATTTGTTTTGAGGTTGGATAAAGTAGCTTTTATTAAAAGTATGACTTGGGCTTTTAAATTGGTTGTGGCTGCTTGTCTTCAACTCTTCAAGTACCTATCTGTTTGCTGAATGTGGAAACAGGAGGTTGTACCAATGATCTGCCTGTTTCATCTTCCATTAGCTAAAGATTTGGGCCCTTTGTCTTTATCATGATTAAATAAATACATACCAGCAATTACAGTTAAGCAGCATCATTTGTGCAACTTAAGTTACAGTTTTCTTATCTAAGCAGCATGCTAACCAGAGACTTATGGGTTTTTGTCTTTGAATAACAGTAAACATCCAAATATGCGACTCAAATTATCTAACTTTTCAATAGTTTAGGAAATAATGGATTGCACTTATGTTTTGCACTTTTGAAGCTGTGTACTTTTCACCTTTTTAAACTTCAAATAATCTTAACCCATGTGAACATTTAAAATTGTACTAATATGTTATTCTGATTCAACCTTATTATTGAGTGTTTATTAGACCAACTTGTACCCAACTGACACTAATTTAATGAACAACTGAAACTTACTTTTAAGCCTAAGAAAAAGCACTCCAAGGCTGTGTTTAGTTCATCTGAATTTTTTTGATTTAAAATTTTCTGATGTGATCTGAATTTTTCTCATCCGATTTGAACTTTTTGTACTTAATTTTTGTTCTAAATATATTCTAGTCTGAACTTTTCTGATTTGATCTGTATTTTTTTTTCATTTAGCACTAGTAACTAGAATGCTTAAATGAGTTGAACTGAACGCAGCCCAAGTATGCAAATGTGAAAAGGTTATAATGGACGTTTCTTTGCTGAAGTTGCAGGTGTATCCAAGAGGGGTGTGTCCGTGTGCAACTTTATAGGAAGTAGATTTCCACATTTAGAAATTATTATAACCATGATTCTCTTGTAAAAAACGTTCTGAAATCTAGCACTTCATCAGTGGAGTGCAGAAATCTGATAGATATTAGTCTATTGAAGAAGCTTACTTAAAATTTATATTAATAATTGAACTGGGATTACTCGATAATACTTAAAAAGCAGCCTGAAGTTCATGTTGAGCAACTATGAGATCCTTCTGATAAGCTTAATTCATGCATGTTGGATGAATACAGCAATAATTTCTTTTTGTATATTTCTTAGTTCTGAACCTTATATAGACTAGCATTTTAATGAAATTTTTTCCTTTTGAGGTCTGCAGGGTGTCCTGGTGCATAATAATCATTCTCTTCTCGTCCTCTGTTTGAAAATTTTCTTTTTATCTATTATAATAATAGTTGAGAATGCATTCAGGTTGGAGGCGCTGAAGAGGCTTACCTGGCAGCAGAACCATTATTTCTTTCCATGGGCAGAGCCTCAATCTATTGTGGGGGAGCAGGAAATGGTTCGGTATGTTCTCTTTTATAATTAAGCTCCTTGCCACTATTCTGTGTCAGTGTCTCCTGCTCGTATCCAGAAAATACCTTATGAATAGTTGAATACCTTTTTCTTTGGACCATATAGGCAGGAAACAAAGCGTYTAGAACTTGGCTTCCATCAGTCAAGCATGTGACTGGAAATGAGTTATTCTTTTATAAATAAAACTCAGCATGTTGAAAAGACTAGCCTCAAAAAAACAAAGCTTCATAACCTACAAAATGCTCCTAAATTTTAAAGCATACGGGTTGCATGGCCTAATCCCTATGAAAAGAACCTTGAACAGTCTTGAACTATAGGGAAGTCCTAATTCATTCATAGATAAAATAATGTATCCTCTAAAATTTTGAGCTTAAAAGAGAACAGTGTTTTACATGTTGGGTGGCCTTGTTTTGGAATTAGCTTGGTTGGCATTTTTCTAACTGAGTTGCTGAATTTTAATGTTCTCTCATACCTCATTTAGAAATGAGAAGGGCAAAACTAAGGCTTCTTGGTTTGTCAGAACTATTCCACTTGGAAGATTTTGAGGAACTGGTTTTATGTTACGGGTTTTCTGTTTAAGCAAAGAATTCTTTTGGATGCATGTTATAGGTTGCAAAGGTATGCAACAATCTTGCAATGGCTATTAGCATGATTGGAGTATCAGAAGCACTTGCCATTGGTCAATCTCTTGGAATCGCCAGTAGTACTCTATCCAGTATATTCAATTGTTCAAGTGCTCGTTGCTGGAGTAGGCAAGTGATTTTTTATTTTATTTTATTTTATTTTTTTAATGTATGCAGTGTTCAAGTTAGGAATAGTTACAGGCCTATCATATATCCACAACTCTTTTGTTTAATTTATTAGGTAACTATGCTATACTTTTTCTCTCTTTATTTTAGTTTATTTTTTTAGGAAAAAGAAAAAGAACCATTGGGCCTTGCTAATTGTAGTCCAAAAGTGAATACATTAATTTTTACAAATGCCAATAGTCATATCTTTCTTTTCAATAGATCACCTGAGCAGTTAGAACGATTTGATGAATATTCTCTCTGGACATGATACGTTATATGGGTGGACAAGCGTTTCAGATATTTCCATGAAAGAGTGCAGTAGGTCAAACACTCATTCTGACAGTGACTGCTAAATATTTTGCTTATCCTAATGATTGGTTAGTTACTGAAGTGGTTCTTTACAATGGAAAAACTGAAATTGTGGTTCCATTTGACACTTGTATGTCCTTAGCTTGAAGCAAAACCATGTCAAGTGCTTTGAGAAGATAAGTCCATGTGGGAATGTGGCATAGTGTGGGGTTGTGGGCTTGCCACATTAAGGTGGTGTTGAGGAAAATTCCTATTACAGTCGCGACAGTATGTTGGATTTTAACAATCCTGGACTTGTCTTCTCTGGATTTCAAACCAACGTTCTCTATTATCATACCCTCTTATGATTTTTTTAGACAATTCCTTGTTATCCCTTGGAGATGAAACGTAAAAGAGCCATCAATAGGGTCTCCCTCAAACCTCATGCATAGCTATTATTGCTCTTAAGAAAAAGAAAGTGAATTTGTCATGAATGAGCTACAATGTGGGGTATGGGTGAGCTTGAAACGTATTAACCTTATTTGGTTTGTTTGACCATGGGGTTATGATATAAACATTGGACTTGCGCTTGACACATTGCAAATGAATCTTGTAGTGAGTCTGTCTGGATTAAGTTGGCTGGAGCAATCTTCTTAGAATCTCATCAGTACTCAATTACTCATAAGGTGCATTACTGATTACATCTTCTGCAAAGATGTTTTGCAGCTCATCCTTGAGTTTATCAAATCAAATTATTAAAGATGTCACAGAAACCCAACTTATTATTCCTCTTGCTTGTAATATAGCTGTCATCTGCTATACTGTTTCGAACACGATGAGTTGGATATACCGATTTGTTATTCAATCAATCAAAGTGTTATCCCATAAGTGGGTCGGCTACATAAACCAAAGATGTTATTCCATGCATTCATCAACAAAAATCTTCCTCCATCTCCTATGATAAAAAAACCTCATGCTCATGCTGTCATGCAAATCAAATTGGTTATCTAGGTTTGTTATTCCAATTGGAAATTTGAGCTAATCAATCTAATTTATTCTAGGTTTAGGATTCAAGACGTCGTTTGGAAAAAACTTGGTCTTGTATAGTGGAAATCATTAATATAAAGAATTTCCTATCAAGCACTCCTTCCTCCTCTCGCCAGCATCATGTCTTCCAGCTTTGGTATTAAGGGGATGATGAAAAATCTTAATTTCTATAGGTCAAACTTATAAGCCCCTCTTAAGGTAATAGTCACAGTACAACTTCTGCTAGCAACTTATCTTTGCTGTCATTGCTTGTATTATTTTATTTTTTCTTATATTATTGATTTATCTTTCTTCTTTGGTTTGTGTAATTTGAAATGCTGAATTCATAGTTCGTTTGTGTTTCTTCCCAAACGCATTCGATGCTAAAACATGTGAGACACAAGTGTGATTTGAGCAAATACTAGATAAAGTCTGACATTATGACTGACATGGCTTTTTTTGCAGTGATAGTTATAATCCTGTGCCCGGGGTGATGGATGGGGTTCCTTCATCAAGGGAATACAAAGGTGGTTTTGCTTCAAAGCTTATGGTATGTTGAGAAGCTAGTTGTTATATATTTATGCCTCCAGTCCTCGGATACTTGTTCGGCTTAAGTTTCCATGTTAGCTTGGCAAATGCAACAATAAACTTGTGCACAATCCATGGCCAAAGGACTTACATGTAAACCACTTGCTGTGACTATTTCAAAATTTGATGGTTTAAAGTTTTCATATAAGCTTAATTAAAATTGATAATTGTCCATTTCTAAGTTAAACTCCACACGAGCGTGATTATTTTTGATAATATTGCAGGCAAAGGACTTGGATCTTGCTGCAGCTTCAGCGAAAGAGGCAGCTACAAAGCATCCATTGACTTGTCAAGCACAAGAAATGTAATATCTTCGTTTTATGGCTGTGTCAATATCAGATCTTTGACCTTAAAACTTTTTATGGAAGCGTTATCGAGTTACTTAATTTGCAATATGGTGAACCTTATGTGCTGAAGTTTTCTTTTTAAAGTTCCCTTTGCTGCTTCTAATTTTTTTTACCCTACATCTACTGTTATGAATGGGGCTTTTTTCAAGAGTTTTAATTTCCAGCCTTTTCCACTGAGGCTTCCTTACCTTTCTAATAACTACTCTTTCTCCTATTAATATGTCTTTCTCTATTCAATGGGCCACTTTAGAAGTTGTTTGTTTGTTACTGAAGATGCAAATGGCTTTTATTGATTTGCACTGAACTATGTACTATATGAGATTTATTTAACCTGACATAGAGAATGAAGTGGCTAAGTGATTTATAATAAAAATTGTTGCACTGTTTGTGTTTGCCCTTCTTGAAGGAAGTACTGGTTAGTAGAATATAAGATGGTTGACTATGCTATATGGAGCTGTTGTCATCGCTTCCTCAATGTATGTACTTCCTCCGTTCAATAATGTTTTGTGCTTTTACAATTTGGGATAAAACTAGGAATAATTTATTATAATTGGAGTAGGGTCATAAATCAAAAATAGATTGAAGAGAGAATGTGTAAATGGGGAAAAGCAAGGGAAAATAAATGAAAGTGGTAGGTTCACCCTATTAAAAATAGTAAAWGCATGTCCTAAAATAGAATAAAGCACATTTATCATTATGAAACAGCCAAATGGAAAAGTGCACAAACCATTATGGAACGGAGGGAGTATGTTGAATTTCTTTATACAAATTAAATGGTATATTTCTGAGTTATGAGCTATGTTTGTTTGAGAAAAGACATAACACTGAATAAAATAATAGGCTATCTTATATCTAGTCATTCCTATAGGTATCCTAATTGATTGCACCTCAATGGACTGAAATTACATATCTGGATTTGCTTATATCCTATAGGTATCCTATTTAGTTTCTGTCACCCTCTGTGAATTCGAATTCCTAGGCAATCCATCAGAATAAAATTTTAATATCGCGGAGAGCAATTTGCTTTGTTTACTAATTCAGCTTATATAACTTTCTATTCGTGTAGCCCATGCTAGGGCAATTGTAAGTTRTGCTTGTTCTCTCCTGCTTCTTTGTCCTGGAATACTAATATATGTTCTTCAATGTCTTAATAATTCGTACATACATCACACTTGCTAAGTTGGGTTTCATTTGAAAATTGAAATCATTGCTATCAGATTTAGTGTACAATGCAGCTTATGGTGGTTTTATGATCAGTCACAAGGCAAAAAATAAGCATGGGAACAGCTCTACAGAAAGATCCGTCATAAACTCGTCTTTCCTAAGAGCAACCTTTATCATGGAATTCAGAAAAGTAGGGGAAATGGGCACAGGCCCCTTGTAAGATGCGATCTTGATCTAATGTTTTTGACATATATTTGCATAATGCCAAATAATCTCCATAATTCTGGTCCAAATTGAGCTTTGAAGCATATAGCTATGATGGTTTGTAAAGAATCTAACATAAATAATTGGCTGAAATTAAGAGTACAAGTTACACAGGTTATGAGTTTATAACCAGGCATCATGTGGTCATCTGTTGATGTGCATGATGTATACGTGTGTCCAACTGACAYCTCTTATTCTAATTCTGGGATAAATGTGCRGTATTTCTTTTCTTCAGATGTATATGTTTGACATCAATCTCACCTGCCTCTTCAAATGAATTTGTAGCTGTTGTCATAACATGAAGCGTTTTTCATGCTGATATTGTTTCATTTTCAGATATCACAAGCTTTGTAAAGAGGGGCATGAAGCCGAGGATTTCTCATGCGTATTCCGCCACTATTATGATGGAAAAGATGAACATTCCAGTTAACCCTACAGCTCAAGCAACTCATCCGATACTTGTATGCGTGCATCAGTTTAAGCATGTATGTAATTTGTGGATAATCAGCACCTATTGCATTAAAATGAGCAGAAGGGGAGGATAGAAGAAGACCATGTTGTATCTGCCATTCTGACAAAAAAAAAAAAACTGTGTTGACTTGGATTATGTTCTTTTACTAATGCAACAAATTTAATATCCTGTATAAGAGTTTTTATGTTTCCTTTTAGTTGTAGTACATTTGTGCATTTGAGTAGCAAATTGTGTATTTGTGTTATTGATGTTTACAGAATTCCAAAGTTGTCCACTTCAATATATAAAATATTACACAGGTTTCTTGTTTCAAAAGCTGAAAATAYTGAATGGAATCAACGTAAAATAAAGATACTCCCAATGTTTATGTATGGATGATGTTCATTGTATCATCGGTTATGCAATACAATCACATTTATGGGTTGTTTGGAATATAAAAAATTGACGTAAGAATCAAAATGGAATTAGTGTTTAGCTGTTTACATTTGTTGTTTGGTAGGAGTTTCAGGTAACAAATATTGTTTCCAAAGGTAACACATTCCATTTGTTTCCTTTGTTAAATTGGTAGAAACAAATTATCTTCGTTAATCATAAATATCTCAATCTTCTACTATATTGTAAGACAAGCAGAATAATGTGAAACAAATGGTGTTGCTTATTTTTTCCCTTATCTTATGATATTTTTAAAAGTTTTTAGAAAATAATATACGTAATACTTCATAAATGCTTAACAAATTATTATGCAGGATATTCGTGATCCTATAATATAATGTAAAGAATATGCATCYTATTGTGTGATCGTACAACAAATGCATGCACAGTTCAAAATTTCTCTAAATTGTAAAGAATGATATCTCTATTACATAAGGGAAGGGAGAGAATGATATCTTCCCTCTTAAAATACTAAAATACCCTTAATGAAGTTAAGTAAATAATAGTTGAAAAACACCGAGTAATAATCCATTGGATCCACACAGGGGAGAAACATCTCCAAGACTTCTTTCATAAAGCCCCAGGAAATCCTATCATAGGCCTTGTTCAAGTCAACCTTCAAGATGACATCATAGCTTTTCCCCTTGGTTTTTCTCCTTAATTACCAAGCAGCTCATGGGCAATAACGCAATTGTCCATCAGCCTGCCAGACACAAAATCATTCTAATACTCATTGATTATATCCTTCATGATAGGCTTTAATATTCTAACCAGGGGGTGTAGGTGGTGTTGCATAAATTGATGGGTCTATAGTCAGTAACCTTTGTTGGTTTGTCAATCTTAGGGATTAACACAATGTAAGATATGTTGAGTTCCTTAAACATATGAACACTTTGTAGGAAGGATTAGATGGCCTTCCACACATCATCTTTTATAACATTCCACTGCTTCCGAATAAAGACTAGAGGAATCCCATTAGGTCCAGGAGACTTGAGAGGTTTCACTGAGAACACTGCACTCTCATTTTCTTCACAAGTGAAAGACCTATTAAGATGTGAGAGATGATCATCGGTGAGAGTCGAACCCCTTAACCAATCTAGCTTTTGATTTTCATCRTGGAACAGACTTTGCCAGTTATCTCTTGTGGAGTTGGATTAGAATAGTTGCTGAATATAAATCTTGAAACAATTTCCTATCGGTTCTTCAGTGTAAACCCAAGTCTCATCATCCTGCTGAATGATCTTAATTTCATTCCTACACTTCCTGATTTTCACACTCTTGTAGAAGGAACTGGTACTCTGGTCCCCCCAATATCTCCCACCTATTCTTTGCTCTCTGCTTCCAGTAAGTATGTTGAATATGAGCTTCAACCAAACATTTCTTCTTGACCCTACATAATTCCATAACATTAGAGAGACTGTAGTCCTTAGTATCCTGCAGAGCATCATTGAACTTATCCCAGGTAATGCCATGTTTTCTCTTGAAATTGAAACACCAGTCTCTAGTATTTCAAATAACACTCCAGAACTTTCTTTGTAAGCAGAACATTGGTGACCCATGGAAGTGTTTCTRCCATTCATCTATTGAAATATCATCTACTTCAGGACACTTCAACCACCATGCTTCCATTTTATACGACCTTCTCCTTTTTGACACAAGTGGCTTGCTATGTAGAACAATAGGTGCATGATCAGAGACTAGAATTTCATTTTTCCACACAAAGCATTCCGAAAATAAGTTTTTCCAGTCATCATTAGCTTAAGCTCTATCAAGATGCTCAAAGATAGTTTCATTTTGATCTCTATTGTTTGTCTAGGTGAATTTAGCATCTGAACTTGGCAATTTAGAGAGGCTGCATGAAATTTTCCAAAATGTGAAGTCATTAGCACCTTGTATGGTTTTGTTTCCCCACATTTTTTGACTATTAAACTCCACTTAGTTGAAATCTCCAATATAACAATTTGGGCCATTGAAACTAATGTGAGGCATAGTATATTCATCCAAACATCTCTTCTCTCATCAAAATAAGTAGAACCATGCATAAAGAACAAGTAGTTGTTCAAATCAACTTCATTTACATCCAAAACAATTACATTCTTGCTACAATGCACTACATCAGCTTGGATTGCTATGGTCTTATTGAGGTGATTTTGCACTTCACCAACAAGTAAACGGCCCAATGTTGTTTTTGGTTCAGTAGGGGGCTGCCCCTTTTGTTACTGGTTATAAAGATAACATCGCTAAAGTAAAAATAGATCCCAAGATCGTAGAAGAAGTTAAGAATGTATAAACGTAATAAGGAATTAGACTTGTTGTGGAATAAAACTAAAGCTTAGGACAAATAGAAATAAAGAGAAACAAAAGTCATCCATTAGATAGTAACAATAGAGTRAGGCTACACAATTGTATTACAAGGAAGGATGATTATCTCCATGTTCATACAATTAGGAATGATAAAAGCACACTATTGATCCATAGGATGAACTATGCTACGATAAACTAATCTAAAATAACCTACACTATACTTGGCTGCTAGGACAAGTGCGGCTAAGAAAAACTTTGAAATGTGAAAGAAAGATAAGTGTTTGTTTGATTGTCCTTTTTGTTGATCCGACCTTGCCTATTTATAGGCCTCAATYGTAGAGATCGTGGGCAGTTTGCAGCGATTGCTCCCTCTAGCAGTTACTTGATTTGGCGCTCCTTTTCAATATTTGAATTCTCCTAMGCTTTCCCTTTAAGTCTCATTCGTCACTTGATGCTCCATGGGCCTTTCTATACTGGGCTTTCTCTAAATGGGCCACCTCTCAAATACTCCCATCTAGCGCTTATGTTCTATCGCTGGACTTGAGTACTCAATAAGTGTCGAGTATCGCTTGTCTCTAGTCAATACTCATCTTAATAGTAATTGGTCAAACTCTCTGTCAATTATGGTCAATAACAGTCAACATTGGTCGACAAAGTCAACCAAACATTTTCGATTAGTAACAAATTGCCCCTTTAATTTGCAAGGGRGATATCACTTGAGCCCTTGTGAATTAATATTCAAACGTCGCCAGAGGGCTAGTGAATTATCATTTTTAAGCTTTTGTTGTGATAATGGCCTTATAATTCCGTAGTAATTATATTTTTTTGGTCACTCACTTTTGCTATAAAATGAAATGAAGTGTTTTTTGTTAGGATAATACATAATTATACATGCACAACTTCCAAGAATTACGTTTACCTTG
The DNA here is from genome assembly GCA_008642245.1 of Bassia scoparia. Classification (NCBI taxonomy): domain Eukaryota; kingdom Viridiplantae; phylum Streptophyta; class Magnoliopsida; order Caryophyllales; family Amaranthaceae; genus Bassia; species Bassia scoparia. Next base: position 36,482 of record SNQN01003366.1, on the reverse strand, counting down.
ATGGAAAATTACTTGGAAGCCAAAGTAGGCAATAAATTGATGCATTATCCAAGATAACACCATCATTACAAGACCGTCATTTCAATTATGACGCAAGCGTTAGTAATTATCTTGTRMTTTCACAAAACACTGTTAGCATTAATGATCATKAATGTACTCTATCTTGCAAGACTTCATAGAAAAATATTTCCATTGATAAAAATTTTAGAAATTACAATTGTGACATTGTAAAAAAATGCCTTTGGACAAAAGTTTTTCTGAAATTTTAACTAATAGACAATTATAGATTAGTACATAATTCTAACATCTAGAGAACTTAGATGGATGACTAATATCTTGCCAAAACCATGTTTTTTTGACTAATTTTACGATTTTTACAAGCATGAAGAAGGGAAATTCAATCGCTGACCATTTCTTAGTTGTCAGCATCAATCTCATCCTCTTCATCGCTCTGGAAGCGAACAATATGTCTTCCATGTTTTGCAGGGAAAGACCTCGCAAATGATGATGGAGATGGTGATAATGATGATGTTGATGATAGAGGAGCCAGTATTTGTGATGATGACGCCGCATCCTCTTTTGGGCATTTGCAAGGACACTTGCACCTTACCTTTCCTTTCCTTCCTCTTCGATCATTGTCCCTCTTTTTCCTTTCACACTCTAACCCAAATTTCATCTCTTTCCGCCTTCTTTCTTCTTCCTTTTCCTTTTCCTCTTTCCGAAATGTTGCATCATCTGCACGTTGTTCTATACTGATGTAGGACTGGCTAATTCCCTTCCTCCAAAATTTGAACCACTTGAATTCAAAACGAATGTGAGCCTTTTCTTCCCTCTTTGTGGATCTCCAATGAACCCCTTTGAGACTGTGGCGGATGGTCTCTCTATTCAGTACATTGAAGCCTTCTTGGCGACGAGTTCTGTCAAGCCTCCATCGCTTGAAATCCATTAGTGGTGGCGTATTAGGTTGGTTTCCTAGGAGAAAGAGGAACGAAGAAGTTTTCTAGAAGAAAGAGAATGAGAATGAGCGATTTGTGTGGAATTCTCACTTATGATCAATTGTATTTATAGGTAGAGTGAGGGTGTAGTAACTTTCGTGTAATTAATCCAAACCGTATGTGTCTCTTGGCGTTTTACCTTCCGTCTCATCCTGAATTTTTAATGACTTAAACTTCCTTTTTGACATACGTGTGTAAGTCACGTAAGGAAATTCTAAATCATTTAACTTGGTTTTCAAAAAGATATGACCATCATATATCACTGGATTAAAATTCATATATCATCTTAGATGATTTTGTTATATGAACTTAAAACAATTACCACAACCTCCTATTTGTCAAAAGCCTCTAAGTCAGGGTGTTTTGACCGTAGATTTTGATGACTTTCCCAAATACTTGGTGTATACTACCTTAAAAATTTCTCATTTAGTGCTTGTAGGAACACCTCCCRATCTAACTCTTGTAAGAGATAGGCATTTCCAGACATACCTCTAACCACTCTGAATAGTCCCTCCCATTTGGATGACCATTTACCAAAGATGTGGCCCTTATAGCTATGTTCAGGTAATTTCCTCTTCCACACTAAATCCCCTTCTAAGAAAATCTTATGTTTGGCTTTCTTATTATAAGATTTAGCTATCTGTCTCTTTTGGGCGTTGATGTTTTATAAAGCAAGKAAACGTTCTTCCTCAACTTCCATTAATTCAATTGCCATTGCTTCACTATAATCTTCGAATGACAAGTCTATTTCCTTACCACTCTGGCAGATTTCGAACTCAACTCTGCTGGAAATACTGGTTTGTGACCTTGAACCAATTGATATGGAGTTGTTCCCGTTCCATCTCTCTTCGAAATTCTGTTGGCCCATGTATCATAGTGCAAAAGAGTATGCTAATTTCGTGGGTTATTGTCCACCATTTTAGTTATACCTTTAGCTATGATTTTATTAGTAGCTTCAGCTTGCCCATTAGCCTGTGCAAAGTAAGGCGTCGAATGTACCTTTTGGATATTGAATTCTTTAAGATACTCATCGAACTCTTCTATACAGTAAAGCCATCCATTAGATAGTAATGATAGAGTCAGACTACACAACTGTATTACAAGGAAGGATGATTAGCTCCATGTTTACACAATTAGGAATGATCAAAGCACACTATTGATCCATAGGGATGAACTATGCTACGATAAACTAATCTAAACTAAGCTCATTATACTTGGTTGCTAAGCCAAGTGCGGCCAAGAAAAGCTYTGAAATGTGAAAGAAAGATAAGTGTTTGCTTGATTGTCCTTTCTGATGATCRGACCTTGCCTATTTATAAGCATCAATGGAGGAGATCGTGGGCAATTTGTAGCAGTTACTCCCTCTAATAGTCACTTGATTTGGCGCTCCTTTTCAATATTCAAATTCTCCCGTTCTTTCCCTCTAAGTCTCCTTCGTCGCTTGATGTTCCATTGGCCTTTCTATATTAGGCCGTCTCTAAATGGGCCACCTCTCAAATACTCCCGTCTAGCGCTTATAGGCTATCGCTGGACTGGAGTACTCGATAAGTGTCGAAAATCGCTTGTCTCTAGTCAACATTCATCTTAATCATTGTTGGTCAAACTCTCAATCAATTATGGTCCCTAACAATTAACATTGGTCATCAAAGTCAACTAAACATTTTCGATCAGGAACAGGTCCAACCAACAAAAAGACCACCAGTAGATCCAACAGAATCATWACTAACATGATTAGTAAGCCTTTCTTTAAAAAACTAGGTACAAGACTAGCTACATTAGTCTTAGTTTGACAGAGGTAGACAAAATCCGACTTGAGAAGTCAACCACCAAATGTGTGAAATTGTGAGGGTGTCCTCTGTACCCACCRGCTACAATTCCACATCAAGGTCTTCATTTATCCAACTAAGGCTTTGGGCTAACCTTTTAGCCATTGATTGAAAAGCCTGTTGTTCTCGCCATTCCTACTTTATCAAGGAAGGCCTCAAGCTTTGCATGAACTCGCTTGCCAGGTCTGCCTCTAACTTCATCCCTTTTCCTTCTTTCTTCAAAAATTTTCCTCTGTGACTTTCTCTCGATACATCCGAAGAATTTCCTCCTCCTCTTCCCTCTAGAGCTAGCTGAGTCATTAGTGACCAACTTGAAAACATGCATGAAGTGTGTTGACAGGTCAATGAAAGAAATTTCATCACTTTCACTGAGGGTTTCGATGCGAATGTTGGACAGTTTGTCCAAAGAAGGGTGATCAGACTCAACTGAGCTGCCGTTTGTCATTGACATAGGGGAGGTGATTGTTTCTAAGGCTTCTATAGGATTAGGGTTATGGTTCCTGTGTAGAGGGAAGATGGTGATATCTTTAGGGTCACTTTCATCCGAACTATTGGCAGGTGTTAGGAACATAGGGTTTTCATTTTGGGGCTGCATGYGACTATTGAAATTTTAGGTTATTTGTTGAGCAAGGTTGGGCTCATGTTGAGGGGAACGACAAAAGGATTRAGCAAGGATTTYTAGGGAAGTCCAGAGATTGTTGGAAGGTGTAAAGTTAGGGAGGTCAGGCGTTGGAGCTGGGATTGGATCTAGTTACTGGAACTCAAAGGAGTGGAAAGAATCCCCACTCGAAGAAGCACTAGAGGCGTGAGAAAAATCCGATGCACTCCAAATCATCTCCCCGAGTGTGAGAAGCCTTTCCGAGGAGATGTTTGGAATTAGGCTAATTCTTATCGGCCGTGGGTTTAGGCGATCTATGGTACTAAAGATTGGAACACATAGTCTATCATTCTCACCTACTAAAACATTTATATCCTCAACATTTCCATAAAATAACCTTTCCGAGGTTTTAAATAGATGTGCCAAATCAGTATCCATTTGTGTGGAAGCAAACAAAGAAGACAAGTAGGAAAGTAGTGTTTGTTCTTTTGGACAAAAAAAGAGTGACCAGTCCTTTTATAACTAGTGAAAAGTGGGGGAAATTCCTCATGCCCAATAGACTACCTCTGAAGGTAGGTGGAGGGTTGAGGCATAAATTACTCAAAGAATAAATACTTCTATTGGAATGTGCATGCAAACATCTCCAAAATAAACCATATAAAATCTCTTGCAATAGTAGAGGTGACAGAGTAGCAAATCTCGAACAAGTGCTAGACATCGTAGAAGCAAGTAGGTGATTAGGGAATAAATACCTGGAAGTAGTAGCTTACTTTCTKCATAAATGGAAGTCGTCATTTAGGTGGTCAAAACCACTTTTGATCAAGTTTTCCCATCAACATTAAAACTCTACACCTTGTTGGTTGGGCCTAAACTTTGTCTCAAGCTATTCCCCTGAATCGGATCACCAMGCATTTGGTTGGGCATAAATAAAGCGGTTCATCCTGATCCAACTTCATTAGTGCACTTTGGTGAAGTTATTTCTTCACGGACTTTGACGCAGAAGCTTGATCTTTACCTTGAAATTTCCTTTTGTGCTAGGAGATTATGTAATGTTGATCCATATGCATGTAAGCAGGTTCCTCTTCAGACTGCATAAGGACATCATGTGAACTTCTTAGACATATTGTCTTACCTTAAGCAGCATCGAATGATGGACTTGGCCTTTTGTCGCAAAATTTTGCACTTATGTGTTTGATTCTTCTTTGCTTTTTTCATACTACACTCCTATTGTAATCACTTGTCTTTCTCTTCTTGATGAGCGAGTTGCAAAATTCATGTTTCAAACTTGGTATGTCTAAGAAAGGAACCCAGAAATTCCTCCTCCTACTTAGACACATTTCTTCTATGAATGATTCTCCTGAATCACTTGCAATAACTTCATTCACTCCCCTTTTTGAGGCGGAGGATTCAGAGRTGGCTTCAACGGAAAAGTTTTCTTTCGAAAGGGTTTTTGATGTTGGAGAGACTGGTAAAACTCTAGCTGGACTAAGTCCTTTGAAGGCCTCTAAATTTGGTATTAAAGTTCTTAACTCTCTTTCTTTGGCAAGGCAATGATTTTGTTGGTGTAGAAGTCTCTTTCACATGGGTCCTCCATGATAGCCCCATAAGTAAAGAAAAGATTGAAACGTGCCTTGAAATAYTTTTCCAGATAGTTGTCCTACTCTTTACATTTTGGTCTTTTATGCCCAATTTTGCCACACTTTTTGCAGTATTCAAATACTCCCTCCTACCTGAAGTAGATCCAAGTGGTTTCACCTGCTCTAAATTCTTAGTTACAACCTAGGATTAGTGGTAAAGTTAGGTTTACTCTGACTTTTGCACGAAGTGATGATCTTGGTTTGAAAGAGATGGAGGCTGAAAATTCATCAAAGCGAATAGTTGTGCCAACCAACTTTAGCATCCTTTCAGCAACATACGCATTACTTTCTGCAAAGAGAATTACCCTCTACGTGTAGCTTGATTGCTTGAGCAATAAGACATACATTTGCAGATGATGCTCCGGGGAACCAATTACCTCTACCTTAATATTTCTTCTTTTGATCCATGAATCAAACCAATTTTGCAAGTCCAATTCTTTGAAGTTCCGAGCATCAACAAATTTTCTTATCATAGCTAGGGAATAGTCCCTACTGAATCCTTGATCATTCACAATGCCATTGACTACAAAGCCTTTTCTGGTAAATTTTGATTCTGTGTTGGGAGTCATTATGACGTAGGAAGAGAAATAGAGAGGGTAGTAATGGAGGAAAGAGAAGAAGAAGAGKAAAGGAAGAAGTAAAGTAGTAAGTGCGTTGAAAAAAGTCTCTAAGTTTTCTAGAGAGAGAAGCTCTCACTTTAGACTGAGAAAWGTTGGGTATACAATTCTAATCAATGGTAGCCCAACAAGATGGTTTAATTCAAAGGCTGGTTTAAGGCAAGGGGATCCTCTCTCCCCCTACTTTTTCCTCCTTTGCAAGGAAATTCTTTCCAGAAAATTTAGCCAATTATAGTTCTCTAAACAGGTTCAAGTCTAAAGTTTAGCAAGTTAGGAGATCAAATAAACCATCTCATTTTTTATGATGATGCCCTTTTTTTCTTTAAAGCTACTCTTGTAGCCTGTAGAGTGGTAAAATAAGCTATTGATAATTTTTGTAGCATCTCTAGTGAGCTTGTAAACTATAGAAAATCACATATAATCTTTAGCAGCAACACCCTGATGATGTCAAGATATCTATTAAAAGCCCGCTGAGAGTTAAGGACACTAACAAGCTTGGTTCTTATTTAGGCTGCCCTATGGATGTGGATGGAAGGAGCATAATGGTTTTCAATGAAGTCTATGAAAACATTGCAACTACTATCTCTTCTTGGAAGTTCTCCCATCTCTCTAAACAAGGGAAGTCCCTCCTCATCAACACTATTCTCAATTGTTTGGCTTCACACAAAATGACCATTTACATGTTTCCAAAGAAAATTCTTCAGAAGATCAACTTTCTCTTACTTTAATTCTATTGGTTAAGGTCCTTGGACAAGGCACCATCTACTGGAGGAAGTAGGATACTTTGGAGAAGCATAAGAATCAAGGAGGAATTGCTTTAAAGAATATTGAGCTAATTAACACAGCTATGGTTGGCAAACTGMCTTGGAGAATCCACAATAGTTCGGGCCTTCTCATGAGTAGAGTCATGTAGGTGTATGGGTGCCGGGGCGTCACKGAGCCGGACTGGGTCCGGTCCCTCTGCTCCGGGAGGTACAATTTAAGGGCGGCTCGATTTGTTTGCTAGAATTGAATTCTTGCTTTTGCATATTGTGAGTATGCCTAGAGTTGTGTGTTTATACTGAAATAGTAAGGAAGTCGCCATCGCATTTCTTTTGGGAAGTTGCGAACCCGTTTTAAGCTTGCCTATAATGCTAAGCAGGCGAAGGACTCCATGTCTGTAGTGCACCAAAGGTCTGGATTAGGGGACAAGGTAAGGTGAAGTAGTGCACAACACCCCCCGCATCTAGCGGCCTCTACTCATTATTGCGATTCATTGTCCGAAAAACACAACACAGTTTTCCATCTTTAAACCTAAGCATGCAATTCTAAGCAGGTTTTAACAGAATCTATGCAAATAGTGTCTAGTTCTGTTGTGGCATGTGTTTAAATCCTATTCGATCCTAACTGTTGGTTGTCCATAGTTTCTATTAGGCGTGAACACGAATTTGCAGGTCTTGATTAAGCAATTATAGTGTGAGACAGCATGCAAGCCGCTCGTCGAGATTAAAGTATCTAAGGTTGCTTTTAATTTGAATTTTCAAATGTTTTAATCAGTATTACATGAATTACATAGAAAGTCGAATTCTCTAAACAAGCTGCAAAGGGGTTTAGAATTGAGACGTTAGCTCAAACCTTACTCGACACGATGTCGAAAGACCAAGGACGAAGCTTCGGACTTAGGAACCTTGTCGAACCATAGAACCTTTAAACCTCCTAGATATTGCAAAAGAAGCTTGAATGTGTTTTTATGTGTTTGATGTGTTTGAGTGTGTTTGTGAGAGAGAGTAAGAGAGAGAGAGAGAGAGTTGGACGAGTAAGAGATGTTCATACAGAGAGATTCCTCGTTGCATGAATAGAGGGCGGTCCATATTATTAGCCAAGGTCAAAATCGCTAAAACAGGTAATTTTGGTGCAATTATGCCAAAACGGGCGTAATAGCGCCCAAAACTGGGCGCAATTGCGCCATTTCAGCCTGATTTCGACCGATTTTCCTTGCTCGATACTTGCAATTTTGCATGCTTAGCCAGGATCAAGTACCCGGTACCTGCAAAGCAATGCGTTAGTTTTACCTGACATGCGGTTGCATGTTGCTTGCTTGCTTATCTCTGTTGCCAACACTTTACTTACGTTCCACCTATGTTCTGATTCCACCGAGGCTCGTGCTTCGATTTTTGAGGAATTTCACCTAGTGTCTGATTCCACTAGGGATTTCTCTAACGGTGTCCATCTCTATACTTCTGTTAGGACTTCATGGGACTACTATCTCAATGTCCACTCGATGCCCTCGTTAGGACTTAGGACTTCATGGGAATTACTTGGTGTCCATGCCGGTTCTTCCGTCTGGACTCTTGGGAAAATGAATGTGTCCGTATCGATGCTTCCGTTTGGACTTGGTACTTGCTTGAACTATTTTATCCATCTCGGTAGTCGTCCGGAAGATTAACATACTATAAGGCGCGTATAGCACGATCACGTATAGCAAATGTTTTTTTGCTGGTGCGTGCTCGATCTGCTATATCCCATCTCAGCTAGTCGTCCAGGAGAACTAAACTGGAGGTAATGTCGCATATAGCCACGATCGCGTATAACGAATGTGTTTTTGCTGGTGCATGCTTGATCTGCTGTATCCCATCTCAGCTAGTCGTCCGGGAGAACTCAAATCGAGGTAACGTCGCGTATAGCCATGATCGCGTATAGCAAATTGTCTTTTTGCTGGTGCGTGCTTGATTTGTTGTATCCCATCTCGGCTAGTTGTCTGGGAGAACTCAAATGGAGGTAACATCGCGTATAGCCACGATTACGTATAGCAATGTCTTTTTGTAAATGCTTACATTGCGTATACACAATCGGGCTAACGCTTGGCTTTTGCGGGGATGATACAACTTCGATTGGAGAATGTGTTCTTTGACTTTGATTTGCTTTCGACCTTCACTTGATCATGGCTATTGCTTCGTTGTGACTTTGCATTCGCTTACGACTTGTCGTAGCTTCGTAGGTGTATTTTTGTAGCGATTAGATGACTTTCGGGCCCATTTACTTGCTTAGTTAAGGATTATGGCGTATGAGCGTATGTATAAAACTTCTTGAAATTTTTGTAGTATATAGAATTTGTGAGTGGAATTGTGCATTCCGTTAGCCATGAACGTTCACTGGGGAGAAGAAGTGCTCTTTCTCACCCTTTAGTTACTTGCCTATTGTTCCTATTGCTAGGAAATTGTGCATTTTGGTCATTGTGCTTGAACCCAACTGAGGTGAGTTTCSTTGCCTTTTACTTGTATGTTTTCATTGAATGCTTTGTGATTTTAACCACATTTTGCTGCAGGTGGAGTGACGCCCATGGAGGCGAGTGGGGAATGCTAGACCAAGGAGGTTTGTTGCAGCAGCCGAGCTCGCCAAAAGGCGATGTCTTTTCTAGGGATCTCAAGGGCCTGTTTGGTAACTTGGGGAGCGTGTAGTGAGACATCATAGCCTTTCTAAGCTTGCAGTGCCTCAGGATCCTRTAATCACTATGATGGACGAGGAACTACTGGTCACTACGCTGTCCAACGACTTGAGTCATGGCGAGGCGGTGGAGTACCATCTCCTACTTGGTGACAGGGGTCAGGACGCCTTTGCGCGTTTCGTGGAGGAGCGACTAGCCCCCCGAGTCGAGCTAGTTGCTYAGGTATGAGTTTTGCTTATCCACACCTTTTCTTTGCATTTGCTTTTCATTAGTTGTGCACTAACTTTGACTTGGCTTGTGCAACCTGATTATGACCTCGGTGAGATCCCCTTTGCTGACTTGAGGATCCTTCCTGGCTTTAACGAGTTCATTGGGCTTGCTCCTCCCGCTGTTAGGCATGCTCAGAACTCGATGCACCTGGAGCTGGTCAGGTAGGGAACACTTTTACTTGTTTGATTCTGTCCTTTCATGCCAGTATTCACTCATGTCCTGACTTGCTTGTTTTGCYAAATAGATGCCTCGGGCAGGCGTTATGAGGCTGATGGGAATAATAGATGCCTGGAGATACTCCTACTGTCGGCTTAGAGACTCGGTAAGTGCACCAAATCTCGTAATTTTAATGTTTTGTAGGGTCAGAAACCCGTTTTTGACTTGAAAATCCTTTGCAGGTTCTTGGAATCTACTCTACAAAGTCAGCCTACAATATGCTCTTGGAGGAAAAAATATCACAACTGATAACATCCATAGTTTTTGAAAAGCTACTATGGAAAGCAAGATGAGTGAAAATGGAAGCATTTCACTTGGAAGACCGTCACCAACAGCCGCCATCCTTGTTAACCTGTGGAAACGAGGCATAAATACGGTTAGACTGCACTATGTGTATTGGCAATGGAACCATTGACCATCTGTTTATGGAGTGCCCCTTCACCAAGCAATTTGG
>SNQN01003366.1:0-20773 GCA_008642245.1 Bassia scoparia | reverse complement strand
AATATCACAACTGATAACATCCATAGTTTTTGAAAGCTACTATGGAAAGGCAAGATGAGTGAAAAATGGAAGCATTTCACTTGGAAGACCGTCACCAACAGCCTGCCCATCCTTGATAACCTGTGGAAACGAGGCATAAATAACGGTRAGACCTGCACTATGTGTATTGGCAATGAAACCATTGACCATCTGTTTATGGAGTGCCCCTTCACCAAGCATATTTGGTCATCTTCGATTCTTGGTCTAAGGATTGATGAAATGCAGCAGTTGGACTTCAAAGACTGGCTAATGAATTGGTTCACCTACTTGCAGCGAGAAAGAAATGAGCACTGGCTTATCCTTATCTGGAGCCTATGGTGTCATCAAAATGATATCATTTTTAGAATACGCAGCCAAACCTAGGTTATATCATTAAAAGAATCAATGATGAGATGGTTCAATTGAGAAAAAWRAACAGCAATATGAGTAAGGATCCCGAGGCACAACCGGACAATAACAATCATATCCCAAGTAGTGATATCTTAACTTCGCATGCAGGGGAGGATCTCGGTCACAACTATACTCTTATTATTGATGGGGCTTGGAAGGAGAAAGGTAGTTCTTGGAAAGCAAGTGTGGGTTGGGTGCTTAATCAACAGGGTGTCACTTTGCTTTCGAGGGGTGATAGGGTTTGGGCTATGACTGCAAGTAAGTCTGAGTTCTATGTTATCCATCATGAAATGAAGAATGCAATGGATTACACTAGGAGGCTGGAAGTTTGGACGGATGCCTCGGTTGTTATAGCTTGCCTCCACAACCCGACTAAGGCCCCTAAGGAGTGCAAAAACATTCTTGAGGATATCCTTTTTCTTTGTAATAATAATTTCGTCTGTATTTCTTTTAAGAAGGTTAGTCATAGTGTTGTTCATCAGGCCCATGTACTAGCTACTTCTACTAAGAAAGGGCACTAATGTTGTTTGCCTTTGTTGTGCTACCAAGAAAAAAAAAAATTAAGTAAGAAAATAATTTGAAAAATATTTTTTTTACTTACCACACTAAACAATGCTCAAATGTTATATGTATTAAATATTTCAACCAAATTTAATTTGTCAAAATAATTATGACAATTAGTGAACAAAAAAAAAAAGGAAAGTTTACACAATTAAACAACATATCTTTTGCCAATAATATTTTTTGAAAATTTATCATTGAAGCCAATTCACAACATAATATTTTTTGCTAATAAATTAAATCATTAATGTAATATATAAATTTAGAAATTTACACATAAAATTTTTGGTTGAGTTTCATAAATATTAAATGAGAAGTGGCATTTTTTTTCAATTCAAACTATCATGTATGAGTATAAACTAGATAATACCAAGCAAATGCTCGACTTTTAAAATAAATACAACCGTAAATAAAATCAAAACTTTTTTTTAAAAATGTAATTATATCATAATAATGTTTTATTGTGATAATAAATAGATTATATTTGTTTATCAATTAATAAATATTTAAAGTTTGATCCAAAGAGTGGCGCACCAGGAATTTCAAACTGGGGGTGCTAATTCAATTATGTATATTTCGGTTTATAAGCCGGGTGTCGGGTATTTACGTAGAGTGGCAGATCCAGGATTTTCTGTCCGGTGAGTCAGATAGTGTTATATATATACGTTGGATTGGTTTGTTGAAATTATTGGGTAAATGAGCTTTGTAGAGTAATATAATTAATAGTGAGTACAGAGTTTAATGTGTTTTATCCATGTTGGAGTTGTTCATTTGTATGCTTTATGAATTGATTGTGAACTTTGTCATTTGGGGTTTACATTAATATATGATACTCCGTAGATTCTTTTTCTAGGTATAAATTTAATCATTTTATGATGGTAAAACTTGTATACACCTCTATCATTAAGAGTAATATCAAACAAGAGATCAATGTTAATCACCTTGAAATTTGTAATTTGGACATACAAAACATCTCCAGTATCAGTTATTACACCATGTCAATCTTGTCTTCATAAATATATACAAGACATTTGCTAACTATTTAATCAAATCAACCAAAGTATTCCAAAACTAAATGCAACAAACATGCCATAATCCTCAACAATTAACCTTCTTTTGCGACATTCTGCAATCCTCAAAGATTACATGCCATATATGATAATTCTCGAATAGTTAACAACAAACAATAGAAATAAGGAGTTGAATTTAATCTACAAGCACAATGAGAAAATTGAACAAATATAAGAGAAGATCATTGTAAAAAATAAAGCAGAACAACATGTAAACGAAAGGCTATGATTAACGACAAACTGGAAGAATTGCTACGCAATGTACAATTGGCGATTTTTTCACAGTTTGCGACCGCTTAAACGTATTAGCGACCGAAAATAGGGGTCGCTAATTGTTTTAATTTTTTTTATCTTCTCCTGATTTTTTTTAATGAGGGGGGTGCTATAGCCCCCTAGCACCACTGTGGGTCGCCTTATCCAAAGTACGATTATGACCTTAAATTATTTTCTTATAATTTTTATGCAATAATAATATGTATAGTAATAATAATAATAATAATATAATAATATAATATAAATAATAATAATATATAAGTGGTTTTTCCCATTGGTATGTCCGAAGTTTTACGAAATCCCAATGGTATGTTTAGCTATTTTCTTTCCAAAATAGGGCTGAGGTTATTGTACTTGTTCTTTCCGTAGGATTAGTGATATAATGTGTTAGATTAGGTGTTAAATTAGGGGTTAACAAGTTAACCTAGGTTAGATTATACTAATTTCCCTTAACTAAACTCTCACTGCACTTTATATTCTACAATTCCTCACTTCTTCTTCCTGATTTTTTCATCTTTTTTCCCTGATTTTTTTTCTTCTTTTTTCCTTTATCTTGCTCTGCGAGAGTGGAATATACATTTCGAGACAACGAAATCTGTGCGCTGTAATGAATGAGTATGGAATCTATCAAGTTTGAGCGCTAAGAGATCTCAAACGTTAGTACCCATGAACGCAACTAATGGTGATAAGATGAAGGAGAAACAGAAATACAAGGAGAACATTAGAATGTAGGGGAAGCATTAAGAAAAGGGGATAATTAAGGTGTACAAAAAAGTGATTGCATATCAAAAAAGACGCAAATGTTAAACAAAATGATAGATGGATTGATTCTTTGGTAACGGTCTGCCTAAACAATAATTGAAGGAAGGAAATAGAATTGTTCTACTAGGGATACCAGTGTATTGACCCTAAATTTAGCAAGACATAACTACAATTAGAGAGCAACAATACAAATTTGGACCCTAATGACAAATACATTAGATTGTTTAAAAAAAAGGAGAAAAAATAGGATAATTACCTTGTGATTAAGAGCCAGAGGTGTGAGTGGTTTGAAGAGATGTACAAGTGTCGAGAATGATGGTCAAGTTGAAGAAAAGTGAGAGTGGGAAATAATTGAAGCAGAGTGAAGGAGTTGAATGGGTTTTTTTGAGTGGGGAGGTTAAAAGAAGAAATTAAACAATTTAAAGATAATAACGATGGTTCATAAAGTAAATCTAATCCCTATTATAACGCTATTAGATTATTATACTAATCTAGGAAAGAAGGTACAGATATCAGTCTATTTTTGGGGAAGAAATATGTAAGACATACATTAGATTTCGTAAAACTTTGGAATCATGGGGTAAACTATGATTCAATTAATAGGTTGGGGGATGGGAGGTAAAATATGAAGGGGTGGGGATTGCTTTAGTATATGTTGTTAGATTATATGTTCATATATCGACGCTAATAATCGGTCAATTGAATCGTGTCGTCTAATTTCTTTGTTTGAGATTTAATCATAGTGGTTTACAATTACAACATGATATATAAATAACTTTACAGATTACTGCATGCATATATGGCTAGTACTGTGCTAAATGAGGAGAAATGATAGGCTTCTCACTGCACATAGGACAAAAGTCCCAATACTATGGTAATTGTGTCATTTTTGGTATAGTGAGATGGTTATTCACATGACTTCATCTAATATGACATAGACTTCCATCCCAGGTCTACGACTTCTTCTCTATTACCAATAGCTACATATCTGAACCCAAAAACTACGTAGGGAACACCACTAGATTCCAAATTACTTTGAATTTTATATTTTAATTTATTTGAAAATCATTCCCCCCCCTTTTTTTTTTAAAAAAATCATTTTTTATTGGGGTTATCTATACTTTTAATCCTATGTGCAGTTAGTGCTCGAGACTTCTTTCTAAATGAGAGTCCAATCACACCACAACTTGCCGCTTGTCACGGTCTCATTAAAAAAATTATTTCCCTTACCTTTTTTAAGAAAAAAAGATCAAAATAATATATTATCCTCTATTTATTGTCTTTCCAAATTATATATTGAAAGATATCTTAAATACAAAGTATAAAGCAAACACCCCAATTTGGTCGATAATTTTTGTGCGAACCTTTTTGCCCCCAAGGATACAATTAAAAAAATATAAAAATAAAATAGCTAAAAATAAAAAAGTAAATAAAAAGAATATATCTTATCCAAAAAATTTAAAAATAATAAATTAAATAACTAAATATAAAAATAGTAAAATAAACATGGAAATATCTAATAAATTAATAACATTTAGATCTAAAAAACAATAAAAACCTTATGGCCTCTTATTGAACTCATTTAACCACCAATTAGAGCCTTATTGAGCTTTATTTATGTGATTTAGTCCCACTTTTGCTCAATTGCYTCAATTTTGTGGTTTTGAACCTTAATTGTTGAAACGATGCAATTTTATGGTGTTTTGATAGTTTGGCACCCGCTTTGACATTTTGTTGAGTGCTGTGTAGGTGCTAAACCCTTGTGGGAAGGCTTTGGAGGCAGAGGAGCAAAGGCTAGGAGGCAAGAAAGGAGCACAAAAAGGGAAAAAAGGCTAGGAGCGACTTAGGAGCGGGGAGGGAGCGATTGCTCCTAAGCAGACAATCCAGTAGCCTAYGAGCGAGGGCAAAGCGACGTGAGAGCGACCAAGGGGGGATCGCTRCCCATTTTGGAGCGATCGCTCCTAAGACCTGCAGAACACCAAGTTTTTTTCCAAATGCTTAAGAGCAACCCTGGAGCGACCAACCCAAATTTGGAGCGTTCGCTCCTCCCACGCGAGAACGAGTGGGAAGAGTTTTCTTCTTCGATTGAGTTTGGTGAGGGAGCGACGCTCCCTACTGGTCTACGAGGCTATCTTTACTATGTTTATGGCCCATTATTCACTCCTTATATAATGTTTGGGAAAATTCCTCTGGTGACCCTTGTACGTATTGGATTTTCCCTCTGGTGCCATGTGTGTTTTTTTTAATTCCTAAAATAACTATATTTGTATTACTGGGTGCAGTGACGGTAAGGATGTTTTTGGTTAGGGGTTATAGCGTTAAGGTAGGGTAATTGTAGACACCTTGAAAATGTGTCTCACCCAAATGAGAACTCCGTGATGACAACATACCGGCGTCTCGCGTTTTTTCGACTCAGAAAAAGATGCTTTGAACGTCCGACAAAAGTTGGAAATACGTGAGGTCTACTCGAACTGATGAGCAGCAAGTTGGCCAAATAAGAGCCAAAAATAATTTCTTTTCGGTTTTTCTCGACAAACTCAAAGGTTTGTCAAAACAGTTCGCTGGCGATTGTTCATGCTGTTTGTTTTTCATCAGTTTCCTCAGCATTTTCTGGAATCCGCCGAGTGATAGATTTTAAATTATTTTTTATTTCTCATGATTGTTCTAAATGAATTTTGCATGTTTAAATACGCAGAATAACGGCAGAAAACGACGTGAAATAATTTAGAAATACGCGGAATGTTCTAGAAACGTACTTTACTTGCGAAAAGGGAGGCTCTAGGAATAATCGTACATCTTAGAAAATCGAGACGTATGGCAAGAGAATTATTTCGAATCAAGATATTTCAGGATTTTAGAAAAATATATACGCTTGTCGAGGTGATACGCTGAGGAGCAGCGTACTAAGCTGGGCTCCTCCTTTGTAACGCGTATATACGCTGCTGCCCAGCGTATTCGCTCTCAGACGTTTATTACAGCATACAAACTTTCCATCACGAATGCTCATTGTGTGAAGCGTATATACGCGAGTCATGAGCGATATAATGCGTCCTCATGAGCGTATATACGTCATCGATCCTCAGCGGTATATAGCGGCAGGGTTGCTGCTTGCCCGTTTTGCCTCGTAGCCTAATAATATACCATTGCCTTGCTCAGGTCCGATACACCGCGACACATTCCCCGACACTTCGCATAGCACTTCATACGCACCATTCACCGAGGCATACTCTCTCTCTCTCTAAAACACTCAACACAGATGACACATGTGGTCTTTTAGGTTCAAAGCAGCGATTCGTCTTTCGAATAGCAACAAGCGATACAGCAAAGCGTTGATTCTGAGATTCTACTCAATTATTCATCCCTCCATTTCTTTTAGTATCTTGAACTACATTGTTTGGTTTAATTGCATTATTATAACAATGTATAGAACTCTTCTACCTTTTAATCTAGTTTATACATGTATATGTAGGGTTTTCTTAACGTTTTCATTATTTCCATGGTTCTTCGGTTATTATTCTTTTTCATCTTCGTTCATATATTATTATCCCTTGTCGATAACTAACAATTTTCTTTATTCTTGTATATGCAATTCAAGGCCGAAAGACCTGCGCTTTGCGTTTTATCATGGACTAAACAAATTGTTTTCTTTGTTTCAGTGAGCGATTCAAGGCAAAGGATTCGTTTCCATTTCGTTTTACCAAACCTAATTCTGTTTTCTTTGGTAGATTATTAGGTAAGACGAGTTTCGCATTACTTTAAGTATACAACCCCTTATTTACTCATATTATCATTTTGCTAAATCTGTATATACTTTGCTAAGCAAAGACACATGCAGATTAGTCGAACACTCTTACATCAGGACTTAACTATGGCAACCACATGCTTTTTACAGGCCAGTTTTTACATTGATTACTAAAAGTCGGCACGAATCTCTAGGTTTAGGTAGTTCTTGGCATCAATAGTAACAACACTTTCCTAGATATTTTCAAGGGCTAGTGCGCCTAATAAGTTGCGAATATGTGGTTGTGTGGCATCAATAATCGTGTTAATGACATTACAATGAGGACCGGAGTATGAGCGCGCTACATGCGGGCGAATTGGGTTACAAGATCCTGATTCGTTCCGTCATCCCGAACCCATACGAACTGGTACTTGATTGGAGTGGGCCATTGTTTTGGCACCAACGTTTTCCGGGCGTCCGTGATAACTTTCTAGCACCCACCCAAGACCCAGGTGGCGATTCCCCTCATCTCCTGACAACGACTTACCCAACGGCACATCACGTCGCGGGATTCGTGCGCTCGAAGCCCACGCAAAAAGCACCTCGACTGTAGTCACAAGCCGCGCGCGCCTGGTATGAAGCGCTGACGGGTGCGCGAGCCCACGTCTAGCAATTTGGGCGATGTCACTGGGATAATCAACCGTTAGGTGAAGTGACAGACTTGCAAGGTCTCGTATTCCAATAACACGGTTTATTTGGATTTCTGCAGTTTTTGCATGTGACTTTCGAATAAGTCGGCTTAGGCTCCTTGGTCTCACTACATGGGCATGTTCTATGCTCAGACTTACCATAAGGGCCGTGACTTACCTGGCTGCATGTGTTAATTGATCGCAGGCTAAGGGCAAGTCTATCCGCCATTGCGCCGTGTGGTGCACGTGTTAGTGATGCGTGCTGCATAAGGGGCTCATCTCCTGGCCATGACATCGCTATTGCGAGTGGTGAAAATGCGACCAAGACTCATAACGTCTTAGCACTGGTACCACTATCAGACTTAACCTAGACCCGAAGCCATGGACTTGTCACTCATGTTCTGTATAATACGTGTATGTCATCGGTCTAGCCATTTGTACAGTTCTAGACCTTAACACAACACTTCAGATAGTCCCATGGTCATCTTTTAGCTCGCATCATGCACTTTCATGGCCATAGTGACTTTAGTTGACCTCTGGCTTAATCTTGTGACCATAGTTCATCGAGGCCTTTCGACCTTAGTCCACACAGACTTTCGACCCTGGTCTGACCTTGACCATTAGAGGTCCACATAGACTCATGACCTTAGGTCTTGAACCCTGACTACTTCAGGGTAGGCAAGACTTTGACCCTTAGACGTTGACTTTACGATTCCACATTAGGCTATTGACCTTAACCTTAGCACATAGGACTACCTCTAGCATGACCCTAACCACACTAGACACTGTGCATATCATACATCTATGTCGTTTGGTGCTTTCCAAAAAAAAAAAACATTAATAAAAAAAAAACAAACAAAAACAAAAAAGACAAACACAAAACAAATTCAATAAAAATTTCAAAAAACGAAAGGGCACCTTGCTTACATACTCATTTCATTCTAGGAAAGCAGACCATGGAATCACTAGGAAATGCATTTGCATCTCGCATTCATGTATTCAATATGACGCAAGGAAGTTCACTAAGGTGTTATTTCTTTTGAAATAGGGTGAAGTCTCTCTCAAGCCCTTGCTATCGTCCGAGAGTTTGAGCCCTACAGCCAATCCAAACCTAACTTATCTCCTACCTATCATTACCTATCAGCATTAACACTCACAAAATGGCCTCCCAACAAGAAAAAGCTCCCAAAAAGCTTGCCGAACGCAAGTTTCAACAGCTTGAAGTAAGATCAAGGAGTTGTTCCTCGGGACCCTTCTTGGACAAGCGTGTTATGAAAAGGCAATCAAATAAAGCCACCGACCCACCCACTACCAAGACACACTCCTCTTGACCCCAACTTTGCAACCACTGCCAAAGGATTTCCTCAGCCGAAGACATACCAAGTTCAGCGCACGATGCCTCGATCCATATAAGGGATTAGACCCACCATGAGCGCTGTAAAGCGAATTTGACTCCGCTTTGTTTCGATGGCTTCCCTTTCCTCTGGAACCGACATGTCAGAAGTGGTTCTTTTCACTTCCTGAGAAAGAAAATCAGCTATTGGGAAAGACATGTCCACGCGATTCCTGGCAAGATACAAGGGCAACAGATCAAGACAAACATCTTCCGAGAGCTTGAAATCTTAACCAGGGAGGAGAAGAGGCGGTTCACTACCTATCTGACTAGATGGAGAGGAGTTGCTGCCACAACGCTATTCTCCGCTCCTACTGAAGAAGAGGATGTCAAGACCTTCATTTTAAACCTCCAGCCTGAATACAAAGATTCATCTTCAAGATCGAGCGTCTTACCGACATTCGCAAAGGGTCTCGACATGGAGTGGACATAGAGAATGATCTTCTTTCAATCACATCGAGTCAACTAGAGTCTTAGCTTTAGGATCTGAGTCGGAGAGTCCCTTTCCCTAGACTATGTATCGTTTCTTTTTCCATTTCGGTCTATGTCCATAGATTTAGGATTATTCTGCAATTGAGCCCTCAATGTAATAAATTCTTTGTTTCTAATAAAAGTTTCTTTTTTTTTCATTTTCTTAGCCCATATAGTTTGCTGCTCCTAACTTTAATGGACAAACTTATTGATCGACCTCTACATTCTAATGGACATCGCTAAGAGAGGCCTTGCTTTTCATAGCTCCACAAATATAACCTTTTCCTCCATCACCACATTCATATCAAAATCCTTGCAACCCTTTGAAGCCATAAACACTATCATCCCTATTATTCTTCATCACCCACATCACCTAACCTTGACCAAACGGTGCGTAGGAAAAAGACATGTGCAAAAGGAAAAAAAGGAAGAATAAAATGGGCACAAAAACGCAAAATCAAAGTTCAATACATCATCCACAACATCGCAAATCAATATCCCATGCAATAAAAGTTCAAAGCCCCAAAACAAAAAAGCAAAAGTCTAAAGAGCACACGCGCACCGCGTGGGTCAACTGTCGTAATCATCAAGCCTTTTCAACGCTTAATACCACAGCCTCACATTACATACCCAAAAAGCCCTCTCACAACGAGCATTGTCCCAAATTATCAACGGCATACGACGGTCTGATTCTCAAAGGATACGTAGGAAGCCTCTTCTCGAGGTCCGACCCATATCTGTAGGTCCAATCATATGTTTGATTCCCTTAAAGTAAAGGAAGCGCAAATTCCTAGGTAGATGACCGACATAGACTCGAGTTTGAACCTACTCCATCTAGCCAACCACATCAATCTCCCCATTCACTTAGCCCTTAGTCCCAAATTTCTTAGCCTTGTTTTTCTTGAACCTCTAGCTATTCTTTCATGCACCTTAAGGGTCTCTCTCATCTCATCTTACGGCTATCACTCTGCAGCATTCAATCAGTGCACATTCTCCTCAAAGCATCGCATTGGCAGCATTTCCTCATGTTCTCTCCGTCTGCCAGCATTCAGCTCAGTTATCTGGGATTTGGCAAATTCAAAATCAATCCCACACTCATTCCTCTCTGGTGCCTCATGCAGCATTCAGCTCAAGTTACTGAGTTTGGGCAAATCAAAATCACATCCTATACCATTACCACCACCAAAAAGCTACGCCAAAACCATGACTCACAAAATTCACTAGCCCTTACCTTACTCATCAACCATTTTGGCCCTCTCCACCTAACCTCGAGGCTCATCAAGCTGGGGGCTCACCACTAAAATCCCACCATCAACACAAGAAGCATCTATCTACGCTCTAATGACCCCATGGTGTGGGGCTCAAAATCAATCACAAGCATCACCTTTGCTCCGAGAGCGGGGCTTGAGACCCGGCTCCATCCCGCAATCCAAATGCATGCTTAACCGCTGTTAGTCAATGTTCACTTGGTGATCATTTATGCATCTAGAATCTAAGAATAGGACTTGCCATTAATGCGCATTACAAGCCATTGCACAACTTCATATAGCGATCATTGCGCATTGAGCATACATTACGCATTCATCATTTGCATCTATGCCATGCTGCACACAGTTACATCAATTTACACGACATTGCAATACAACGATTGCATTACACATTGCCTCACCTACTCAACACGAGGTAAGGCCCATCTGCGTTAAATGTCATTTCACTGCACCAGTTCCTATACGGCATTCATCGCTATGATCTCGAAGTCGTTCGCTACACGGCAGAAGCTCTCCCGCGATGAAGCCAAGGTCAAGCCGTAGGGGAACTTTCGCGAAGGAACGAGTCGTTTCTGACGGATACTTGCAATTACTCCGCCCAAGATCCAAATACTATTGACTGTTGTTTCCGAGATTTTCCTCTCAAGAGACTCAGTCAGAGTGGGCGGCTTTTTCGACACATGACAATCCTTTACACACTGTTCGGGTTTTGGAAATTTCTCCGCAGCTCCAGAAATTTCCATATATGCTACACTTCGGTCTATGATTTCTCCCGCTACAGAACATCGTCAGCACAGCGATTTTCGGGTTAGTGAATTTCTCCCGGCTACAGAATCCTGCACAAGCATCTTCCGGGTTACGATTTCTCAACCAGCATACAGGAAATCCAGCACAAGCATCTTTCGGGTCTACGATTCTCCCCGCTACAGAAATACCAGCCAAGCAGATTCTTGGGTCTCACGATTTCCCGCCTACAGAAATCCAGCACAAGCTCTTTCGGGTCATAACGATTTTTCCCGCTACATGGTAAATCAGCACAACCAATCTTCGGGTCTTGGAACTTTCCTCGCTGAAACTTTCCGTCAACACTCTCCGGGTTTGGAATCGTTCTCTCCGCCTCATGACGTTCCGCGCATTGATCTTCGGTTTTTGGAAATTCTTCATGTCGCCATACAATCGCGATATACAACAGTCTACAACGTCCACGAAAAGCCAAACGGTCATACGTCTGAGGGAGAAACACCAGAGGATCCAGGCACTTCCGAAGGACAACACCGCATGGGCAACCGGGCTAACGAGGTAAAAACTAACATTTTGTTCAGGTACCGGCGTCGATGCTAACATGTAGATACTTGACATGCATGTCTGATCCTCCGAGGTCTGCTCGTCGATGCATATCAATTCTGTACGGTTGGACCTTTCAAGTGCACTCTGGAACGCGAGTGCATGCTCGATCGATAACTTGCTTTCAGATTCGAGTCTTCAACCAGTCAAAGTGGGGCTTCTGTAGACACCTTGAAACAATGCTGTCTCCCCAAATTATAATCCGTGATGAAAATACCGCCGTCTCGCGTTTGTTCGACTCAGAAAGATGCTTTGAACCACAATGAAGTTGGAAATACGTTAGGTCAGTAACGTCGAACCTATTGAGCAACGGAGGTCACAATACATAACACGGCACAAAAATATTTTCTGTTTCGTCTTTCTCAGACAAACTCAAAGGTTTGATTTCAAAAACAAGTCTACTGCTGCGCAAATTTCATGGCTTTGTTCTTTCGATATGTTCCTCACACATTTTTTCTGAATCCGCCAGGTATTTTTAAATGTATTTGTTTTCTGAGTATTTTTTTGCGATTTTCGTATGAATTTTGCAAGTGTTTAAATAGACAGATAGCGGTAGAAAATACGTGAATAATTAGAAAATACCGCGGAGATGTTCTAATAACCGTTACCGTTCTTGACGAAAGGAGGCGTCTGGATAATCCGTAATCTAGAGAAAATGAGACGTGGAAAGAATTAGTTCCGAATAAGATGATTTCAGGAATTTTCTAGAGAAAAAATAATACTACGCTTTGAGGAGCGTTATACGCTGGTGGAGCAGCGGTATATACGCGTGCCAATTGAGCGTATATAGAGTGCTGACTTGTGCACTCCCAGCGTAATATGCTCCTCAAGGTATTATATCAAGCATACAAAGCTTTTCATCAACGAATGGCTCATGATTGTTTGAATGTCGTAATTATGACGCTGTGACGTATGAGAGCGTATATACGCTCCTCATGAGATGAGGTCGACGCTCATTCACTCAGCGTATATACGCAGAGCGATCTGATGCTTGCCTCGTTTGCTCGTGCCTATAATATAACCTTTCGCCTTGTCATGTCCGGATACGACAGCGCACTAATTCCAGACACTTCGCATACACTCATACGCAGCACTTACGAGGCATACTCTCTCTCTCTCTAAATACACTCCAAACCCAATAAACATTGTCGATTTTTGAGTTCAAAGCATCGGTTTCTCTTTCATCACAGATCCGATAACAAAGATTTGAATTCTGAGAGTTACTCACAATAATGTCTCCTTCACTTTTCTTTGTAATTGACTAACGCATTGTTATGAGTTTTAATGCAATTAAACAATTGTAGAAACTACACTTTTAAATCGTTTCATGTAAATCATGTAGGGTTTCCTTCATAACGTTTTCATATATTTACATTGGTATTTCGGGTTTTCATGTTCTTTTCGCAGTGTCGTTTATTACTTATTTCCCATTTAGTCACGGATACTAACAATCGTTTTATTCTTGTTATAGCAATTCTGGCGAAAGATCATTCGCGCTTGCGTTTCATCATGGCCTTAACAGATTTTTTTCTTGTTTTTCATGTAGCGAGTTCAACGGAAGACTCGTTTCATTTGTTTTACAAAATAACTTTGTTTTCTTTTGTAGATTAGGGTAAGACGACAGTTTCGCATATACTTTGAAGTCTTATGCACACACTTCATATTTCTATCATTTATCAATTGCTTGTACACTTTGTATATACTTTGCTAAAACAAAGACCGGAATTTACGTGAATCACTTTAAATCAATTAACTATGACAACTGTTTTTAGGCAGGCGGTTTTAACATATGTAATACCCAAAAGTGGTCACAATTTCTAGGTTCAGGATGTTCTTGTGCATAATTAGTAACGACAACTTTCATAGTAATTTTAGGGCTAGTGCGCTATATAGGTTCGAATATGTAGTTTGTGTGCATCCAATAAATCGTGTTTGAATGAATACAATGATGACCGAGTTAGGTAGTGCCGCTACATGCGGCGATTTGGTTACATGATTGCATTCGTACATGTCCCGAGACCCCACGACTGGTTCTTGAGTTGGACGTGGGCCATTGTTTTGTTGGCAACCGAACGTTTCGGAGCGCTCCTACGTGGGAATTAACCTTTCTAGGGCGCACGGTGGCGACTCCCGCTCGAGCGGCGTCGACAACACACACCCCAGACGCATCACGATGCGGTTCGTGGCCTCGAACCGCCACGCAAAAGCACTCAGCGACTGTCAGTAGCTGTGGGACGAAGCCGCTGCGGCCGCGCGCGATGATATGCCGCATGGGGCTGACGGCGCCACGTCCTACAGTATTAGTCTAACTAAGGTTAAAGTTTTTGCTACAGCTCATTTATTTCCTGCCATACCTAAAACCTTTAATAATAATATTTGACTTCTTCAAAACTTCAGTCACTTGATCAATTAACCTTATCGTCTTGCTCTGCAAATATTCAACACCATTGGTTGATCCTTTCTTTACAAATTCTTCTTCTATTGCTTCCATTTTTTCTTTTCTTTTCTCTTACTTTAAACACTCTGTGAGTTTGTCTATGTTCGCTGCTGAATTCCTATGCTTGCGGAAGTTTCACCATTGTTCGGCGGTCTCCTCAGTTCGTCAAGAATCGCAATTGGGTAAGTTCATTTTTTTAGCATGTTTTTCAACCCTAAAAATGGATCATGGTAGGATGTCGCTGTGGTATAATTGTATGACAAACAACATAATAGTAAAACTCAATTTTTAATGCGTTGCAAAGTTTGTCATCTTTATTGATACCATGAGACAAAAAGACATGAATGTTTCTCATGTCTCCGTGCACTGTATTTTCATTATTCTATGAAATACCCCATTTTTTGGGTTCTACAATGTACTTCTGATGTTGATAAATTCTATCAAGGTAACCTTTCAATCGATTATTTGACCAAACTAAGTTAACGTTATTTAAAAAACAAACAAAAAAAGCAAAATAAAACAAAACTCAGCACCCCCTCCACCAATTCCACCTCCTATCGACACACGACCCAAGACTCCACGCGCCTTCCGACCTAACCGCCTTCAACTCTGCTCCACGCTCAGGCTATAGCTCACTAACTGGCCAGCCCACTCCACCATCCTCTACTGACCATTCACCTCTCAACAAAGCGGCAAGCCACTGCCACCGCAGCCGCTTCGACCGCAGCCTCCATTCATCTGTCGATCCCTTATCATTTATATCAACCCATAAATCAATTCAACAAAGCCACATCAATCGAAAATTAGTAGGTTTCGCATTGAGTTTGTTTAAATTGCAAACAACAATGTTTCTTTAATTGTGTTTTTTTTCGTTTCAAGCATCAACAAGCTTTTTCTCAATTTCAAACCCTAGCATTGCAAACCCTAGAATTTTCCCCAATTCAATTTCAATTGTTAAACGTGAATTGGTTCGGCAATACCACACCCAATTCCGCGTATCTCCACGAGGCGTGAGTTTCCCGAGCTTGCTGGAGGGTCTTCCCGCGGGGTCGGTCACGACGCTCGGACGTGGAGGTGTTATCGCCAAACCACACGACAGGCGTGCGTTCGCAGTTGTGTGTGACGCGAGGTGCTCTTGCCGGACAGCTCCGTCGGAAGTAGGGTAGACACACCGTGGTTATGCGATTTCTTCAAACACCTACCCCACCGCCTTGTAGTGCTCCAACTAGATCCTTGGTGAGGCACGTGACCTCCTGAGGTGGTTCCGTCGACTCGCAAGGCAGGGGGAGGATACTGGCACATGGTGCCAGCAAGGTACAACGTGGGGGGATGGCACGCTCCACACCGCCGGAAAAGCCCAAAGTCTGATGGACTGGGATCGGTGAGGTGTAGATTGCATGGCAGGCCAGGTGTGGATGGCCATTCGGCAGTAGGCATTGGTTTTTTGCTTGTTTTTTCATTTTTTTCACATATCTGTAAAAAATAAAACCTTAACCATGTTGTGTAAGTTTACCACCAAGGATTATCTGTGAATGTTTGTAAATTGAAGGGTAATTGTTAGAACCCAAAAATGGACGATTTCATAAGAAAATGAAAAAATCACAGAGGTATCATGTAGTAAGAAAATACCAAAAAAGATAAGAATATGAAAGATGGGAAAGGAAAAAAAATGACAGAAGATAAAAGCAATCGGCACAACACAGGAAAGAAGATAATGGAAGACGACCAGCGAATCATGATAACCCATTAGGGCTTTTAAAGTTGAGTGGAGGGAAAACATCAAGACTAATTAAACCCATATTAGACTAAATTACCTATTTAACGGCTAATCTACCATTAAAACATCATTAACGTCACGCATGAAACATTAATGCAAATTAGTAGTTATTCTTCGGAATCGAAAAAAAACACATGCGTCACCAGAGGGAAACCCAAAAGTACAAGTCCACAGAGGAATTTCCCACTAACTCTTTGCTCATTTTGGACAGAGCCAGATTTCTCATCTTAGGAAAATGATTCGGAGCTTATTACTTAGTTTCTGAGAGAGAGAAACACATTTATTTGCTTATTAATTGTAATTAAATTTGAACAGTACCATCCTGCTCTCAATTCAATTCCCATTCACTACAAGATTTTCACCGGTACCATCACCAACCCAAACAACACCCCACCACACAACTCCCCACCGCAAACTCCCCAACTCATCTACTCCTCACCTATCTTTATTCAGCCACACCCTTCTCTGCCACTTCAACACTTCCGCTGAGCTGCTTCATTTAGCAACTTGTTAGCTCCTTCATTACCTTGCCTTTACCTTGCATTAGAGTAGTTAACCCATTCCATTAGCCTTGTTCTTACAGTGTTTTATACTCATGCTATTCGCTTTAACTCTCATATCGTGACCCAGCTAGTCCCCTTCAAGGGCTTGTGTCGATGAGAATTGACTTGATAGTCAAGCGCTCTGTCTGCAATACCATGGAATTTGCACCGGTAAGGTGGCTTTGAGTTGTGTGAACATTGTATCCTGATCAAATGTTAGTCCTTCCAATGTTCAGTTTTCCATTACAGTCCTCTTCTCCTCTGACAGTTATCCTTGATTTCCTTTCACACCTTAACAAAACCATCTCAGTCTGATACATGCGAGACGAGGGAATTTACATCGTTAGGATGTCTGTTGCTTTCGTTCAAATGGTGGTTGATTTGAGGATTTCTGGTGAGGCCTTAAGGCCGATCCACCAACCTTCTCTTCCACTCAACCCCAATCTCTTGACTGGGAGCTTAAACGCACGACCGAGCATCACGAGACGCCTCTGATCCCACCTTTCCACCTATTTTCGATGTCCCTCTGGTAAGATTTCCCCGAGCCTGTGATCTATTCCGGCATCCATCTTGCTCCTAATCTTCCTTTCAGTATCTGACGTCAATTCTAATTGTTAGTGCTATTACTACTTAACAACAAAAAATTCCAAGCCACAACCTCGCCTACCTAGCTTCAATACCCTTACCTTCGATCATCTGATCAATTACCCCACCTACACTAAATTGAGGTTTTGTTAAGGTCCTCAAAACCATGTATCAAATATCTTCATCAACAAATAAAATTTTTTTTAAAAAAATTTTTTACAAATAAACTCCTCCTTTTTAGTTTGTTCCAGTTCTATTTTTTGGATGTTTTTTAAATATTTTTCCAAACCAATCTAAAAAAACTTTTTCACATCTTTACCTACTTATTTAACTCTAACATTAATGCCTTACCCTTCTAAAATCAACTTTCATTACTTTACCAAGCTTTTCACAATTACTATTTCCCATAAAATTCATTCACAACATTTACCTCTTTACCTAACTTAATTCAACTTTTTACCCAACTTACTCAACTATTTATTCTCAACTCCTTAAAAACCGATTCCATAAATGGTATGGAACATCTAACAAAAAAACGAGGGAGTATCTAATTATAAAAACAGTAAAATAAACACGAAATACTCCCCCCCGTACCAATATTCTCGCAACACTCGTATTAACGAGTGCTTAACTTCCTAAATATTCACTAATTCTATTTAATGGAAAATCAGGAGAGAGAATAAAGTGGTTAGTAAAACCACTTAGCACCACTCACCACCACTCCAATAAACCACATCACACCACTGACACCCGCACTCGTCCCACCCCGCCACAAGTCCCCCAACCCACCTCGGAAACCTACCGCCACCACTCGTGCTCCTCCTCCAACATTTCGAAAATCTCCCCATCAGTCGCGCTCCTCCCCTCCCCTCGAAAATCTCCACCACCCTCGAACCTCAATCTCGAAACCATTCCCCCACCACTGGAAAACCATCGCTCCAACCCTTGAAAGCTAGGAGCCCGACTTAGGAGCAGGAGGGAGGCGATCGCTCCTAATGCAGACATCCAGAGCTAGGAGCGAGGGCAAAGCGACGTGAGGACGGACCAAGGGGGATCGCTCCCCGATTTTGGGGCATCGTCCAGACCTGCAGAACAACACCAAGTTTTTTTCAAATGCTTGAGCACCCTTGGAGCGATCCAACCCATTTGGAGCTTCGCTCCAGGCAGAGACGATCTGCGAAAGTTTTCTCCTTCGATTAGAGTTTGTGAGGAGCGATCGCTCCTACTGGTCTACGAGGCTATCTTTACTTGTTAGGCCATTTTTACGCCTTGTATATATATGTTGGGAAATATCCCTCTGTACCGTCTGTACTATTGGGTTTTCCCTCTCGGTGACCATGTGTTTTTCTTATTCCTAAAAATAACTACTAATTGTGTATACTGTTCATGACGTGACGTATGATGTTTTATGGTTAGATAGCCGTAATAGGATTAAGTCTTAAATAAGGTTAAATTTTGCTACCCCATTTATTTCCTGCCCAACCAACTTTAATACTAATATTGACTTTTTCAACTTTCACTTGATCAATTAACCTCTTCGGTTTGCTCCTGCAATATTCAACACCATTGTTTCCTTGTTACCCAAATTCTTCTTCTATTCTTCCGTTTTTTTTCTTTTTCCTTCCATTTACATGCTTGAGTTGTGATTTTTGCTGCTGGAATCACCATTGCTGCGAATTCACCATTGTTGGCGTCTCTCAGTCGTCAAGAATCGCAATTGTAATTTCATTTTTTCATGTTTTTCAACCCTAAACAATTGGATAGTAATTTGGATCTTTGGTTATAATTGTGAAACAAAACATAACTTAAAAACTCAGATTTTTAAGCGTGCAATTTGTCATCTTATTATACAGTGCAAAAAAAGAAGGGATTTTCTACTATACCCCTTGTGATTTTTCGCCATTTTCTATGAAAACACACGCCAAGTACCCCTATTTTTTTTTGGGTTCTAAAATGTAAACCTCCTGAATGTGATAACCTTCTACAAGTAAGCCCTTAATGATTATTTGCACCAAACCTAAGGTTAACTTTATTTGAAAAAAAAACAAAAAACACTAAATAAAAAAAATCAGCCACCCCCTGCCACCCATTCCACCTCCTTCGAGCCACCAACACTAACTCCACCGCCCTTCGACCAACCCTCTCAAACCTCCGCCAAGTCGGCGACTCCAATCACTCACAGTCTGCCATTCCACCACCCGCTCGACCATCCCTACTCAACCGCCAGCCCACTCCACCGCCAGCCCCTTCGACCGCCAGCCTCGTCCATCGTGATCCCTATCAAGTTATACCCTAAATCAATTAAAAGCCAAATTCAATTCCGAAAATTAAGTTTAGGGGTTTGATTGAGGGTTGAGTTGAAAATGCAAACCATTGTTGTTTAATGTCTTTTTTTTCCGGGTTTTAAGATCAAAGAGTTTTCTCAGATTTCAAACCGTAGATTGCAAACCCTAGAATTTTCCCAATCAAATTATTCGTTAAAAAACGTGAAATTGGTTCGGCCAATTGGTTTCGACGAGGGTGTTCGAGTGGCTCTGAGTGCCTTGTCGCGAAGGCTCGAGAGTGGTTAGAGTGGGTGGAGGTGTTATCCATTGAGGGTGTTCGAGTGTGTGGAGGTGGTTTCGAGGTGGTGGAGTAGGTAGGTGGTGTATGCTGGTCGTGGTTTGCTGTGCGTCGGTGAGGTTGATCTGAGGTGGTTCGTGCACTCCAAGGGCCGGTGGAGGATTAGTGGCATTGTGGCGTGTGGTGCGGAAGCATGATGAGTGTGGTCGGTTGGGTGGTAGAGTGATGGCAGGCGGTGTGGATGATGAGAGTGGCGATTGGTTTTTTGTGTTTTTTCATTTTTTTAATTTAAAAATAAAACTTAACCATGTGTGGTTAGAGTTTAACCACCAGTTCTGGTGGAATGTTTGTAAAAATTGAAAAGGGGTATATGAGAACCCAAAAAAATGGGATTTCATAGAAATGAAAAATCACAGGGGTGATGCATGTAGAAAAATCCCCAAAAAAAAGAGATATGAAGATGGGAAAAAGAAAAAAAAATGAAGAAGATTAAAGATGGACAAACAAGGAAGAAGATAATGGAAGACGAAGAAATACTGATTAATCATTAGGGCTCTTTAAAGTTGAGTGAGGAAAACGATAAGACTAATAACCATAGTTAGACTAGCATACCTATTTAACGGCTAATTCCTAACTATAAACTCATTAAAGTACGCACTGAAACATAGATGCAAATTAGTGAGTTATTGTTCTGAATTAAAAAAAACACATGTCACCAGAGGAAAACCCAAAAAAGTACAAGGTCACTAGAGGGATATAATACCCATAATATATTTTGGTCTATTATGGACACGAAGCCAGATCCTTTAGGTAAATATATCTTGACTTAGTGACAGTTTTGAGCAGAGAGAAATCACATATGCTTAAATATTGTATATATTCTCCTCTT
>SNQN01003365.1:10645-62085 GCA_008642245.1 Bassia scoparia | reverse complement strand
TATAGGCACGGTGGCGACTCCCCTTACTCGACAACACTACCCCAACGCACTCACGTGCGGGTTCCGTGGCTCAAGCCCACGCAAAGCACCGATGTAGTACCAAGCCGCGCGCCCGCTATACGCGGGGGTACGGCCCACGTCCTACAAAAGGTCTCATCATAAATAATGCCCTTTTGCTGATTGTAACCTTGCACATCAAGCCTAGCATTATTTCGGACTATTGTACCTAGGTCACCCAATTTTTTTCTGAAGACCCATCGAGTACCTATCAAGATTGCAACGTTTTTAAAACGTGAATAAATAAAAAGGTTAGAATCCGCATAAGGAAGACTGTCTCATYACTCCTAGGGTCGAACTTATCTAATTGATCCTTCCCATTGTTATGCACATAACACTTACAACCAAATATTCTCAAGTGTGCAATGTTGGGTTTTCTTCCCTTTAGGAGTCCATAACGTGTCTTCTTCAGAATGGGACGAAGCAGTGCTCTGATTAGAATGTAGCATGCTATGCTTATTGCTTCTCCCCAGAAGCTGTTAGGGAGACCACTTTCAATGAGCATTGTTCTGGCCATCTCCTCTAAGGTTCTGTTCTTCCGTTCTACCACTCCATTCTGTTGTGGAGTTCTTGGAGCTGAAAAGTTATGACTTACTCCATTGTCCCTGCAGTAGTTAGTAAAACTTGCATTCTCAAATTCAATACCATGATCAAATCTTACCGCAACCAGTGAACAGTTAAACTGGTTCTGCAACTATTTTACTAACACCTTGAACTCCTCAAAGCTCTCATCTTTGGAAGACAAGAATAGAGTCCAAGTGTACCTGGAKTAGTCATCCACTATAACACATACATACCTGTATCCGCTCCTACTCTGCACACGCATAGGACCACACAAATCTATGTGGATCARTTCAAGTGGTCTACTTGTACTAACCTCTCTCTTTGGTTTAAAAGATGATTTGACATGCTTTCTTTCGGCATATTCTGAACATACTCTATCTACCACATACTTAATGTCTGGCAAGCCAACCACTAAGTCATGGGTTTTGAGTTTGTTCAGAAGTGTAAGACGACCATGCACAATATGCTTTTAATTATCTATATACCAACTAAACTTGGTTTGAGTTGCTAAATTTCAGCGATATCCTCTAGTAGACACAGGCAAGGAAAATAGTCCCTCACTAATGAGTAATCGAATTTCGCTATGATGAAACGTACAACTGTTCTGACCGATTCATTCGAAAAAGGCCAAATGAACTCGCGAAAAATTGTCAAAACAATATGGAAGTTCCACCATCGTCGAAATCATGAGGCAAAGGTCAACAAGAGGCCAATAGAAATTATCCCACGAATCATTTCTATTTTATCTAACGTGGAGATTTTGTTTCTAAGATCTAATCAATGGGTAAGAAATTAGATTATATTAATATAGTTGTACAAACATGGTAATAGTATTCTCCGATTTTATTTGAGGGTCGATTGTTGCATGTCAATCATCTGCTCACACATTTTTCGCAGAATATCGTCAACACCAGGAAAATTAGATCAATATTTTCCAGATTAAAATAGATTAATTACACAAGATCATATGAATTGCAATATTTACAATACTCGAATTAAGGTACGCTACCGAGAGATGCATGAGATTAGATATAAATACGGAAAAAGATAGGTCAAATAACAAGAGGAGATTATAGGCACACGGAACGTCTTCTCAGGAAACATACATCCCTAAAAGACACCTCGCGTAGTAAATTACTTTAGCGTTACGTGTATCTTCGTGAGGAAGTGGGCGGAAGAATCTGAGTAATGAGCATTATGTGCATCCACAGGATACTTAGCAAACATAGAAAAAAATCTTCGAAAATGCAATAAGGAGAGAGAGACCACAAATAACTGAACTAGAGTAGAAGGCGCTCAGCACATCGGAGGCGAGCGATATATGAGCGTCTACCACATCCATGATTAGCCGTGTCACTAATAGTCCTCCCGAACCAAACCAAATGGGATGCCTATAATCTAGCGAACGTGGCCTATCTATTAATTCACCCATGACCGTGTTCATACGTAGCGCGAGTGTACCGTGAATAAGCCTTTAATTATGTGCCATGTGGCGCATCTCCGCGCCCACTACTAAACTCGACCAGACGCACTTAGCCCTCCGAACAGTTGACGGCTACCTAACTCGACGACTCGAGATCTTCTCACGAGCGTGGCTCCAACGCCCAACAAGAGAGCACAATAGTCGATTGTACTACGGTAGACACACACTACGAGCCTATCAAGCCAGCGGCTGCCTCGCGTACCAAAATAACACATACGCAGGGCCATACGGAGACATTCACCGATCGTCACGCGCCAGCTCTTCTGCTTGGATCGATCATTTGAAGCGGAGATGGCACTGTAATAAACCTCAACTAATTGTAGACTACCAAATCAAACAAAAACAATATTTACTAATCTACTTCCATATTAATTCTAATTTAGCACCCTTTCGTTAATCGTTATAATAAGAAATACCATTATGATGAGCCTTTTAAAGTGTACAATAACACACAAGTGAGACTGAGAAAAAACCACACGTATTCTACAATAGATCAGAATGAGAGTATAACTATTAGGGATTTGTCACCAATTGGGTACGAATAGTTGTTCACAAATCGGGCTTTCATTAACTGAGCAATAGATGGATGAATATCACTAATACATACTTGATATCACAATATTATCCATACAGCCTAAAGGTAATGAAAGAGTTTAAACACTTAAACATTTCTCTTCTATGCATTAGAAAGGTTACGAATAAAACTACAATGGAGTCTCTCTATTGTATGCTGTTATTTACTTTTTAACGATTTGCTGTATTCAGTGACAAGAGTGATTAAGACCTACAGATATGATACCTGAGCAAACTATAAGCGGAACCTTTTGTGTTCATTCAATATGTACCGTTATATGATACATATAGCATCGAGTCGATCATCCATAGTTCAAACAAACTTAGATAAACACGAAAAGACAACTGGTCTAATAGCATACTGATCACTCACCCACATCAAAAAGTACACAATATAATAATTCATCAGGGATCGAGGCACCGGATCCTTATAGAGCACTAAGGCCCCACCAATCACTTAACTTATTAATATTGAACTAATAATCAGTGATCGCTTTTATCCATGGTAGAAGTCATTGTTTGTACATAAAGCAACTCAACCTAACTAATATAGATTAGTGCGCTTTCAAAAGATCAATTAATAGGCTCTTTGAATTCAAGTTGTTAGATGTTATGGAACTACAGGAGACCCGAGTAGAGGCCGCTACAATGCGGGCGGATTGGTTACTGATTTCAATCGAGTACCTGTCCCCGAACCCCACTTGGTTACTGGAACTATTTGTGGTGGCATTGTTTTGCAACCAATAGTTTCGGAAGCCGCTACGTAGATATAACCTAATATTGGAATACTTATGGAACACGGTGAAGCCGAAATACTCGGAAAACTTTCCGAAACATACATACTACACCAACCGAAACTAAGACATTACTTACATCAACACCCCTTAAACATAGAACACCGCATAAAATTAGACATATCACGGAAGATCTTCTCACATGAATACACATGATAACCGAACTGAGCGAGGTCACAGCCCCCCTAAGGCCGGGCGAAGCCGCTACAGTATTGCGACTTCACTAGGGAATAATCACCAACAACTTCTTGGTAGACACAGCAGACTGCAATTCGAGAAGAACCAACATAGATCAAAATAAGGGTCTTCATCGCTAAGCCTCGAATAAATCAAAACAGCAATCTTGAAATTCCATAAAGCATGAGGACGCCACACTTTATATAATCAGACCAACCTCAACTATAACAGGGTCATGTATCCTACCAGAATAAGCAAACCCATGGTCTCAGATATAAAGTGTCGAGGCATAGGGTATCCTTAAATGGTGTGCCATACACATAGACCTAATCAGTAAGTCGAGGGATGGTTTGAGCTTACTTGGTGTCCTATCCTCTGATCCGATCGGAGATAACCTAGTGAAATCTAAGTTCCGGCCTTAACTGTCATTCACTTACTACTCTCCGTTGCTACGAGTCGGAACCAGCGCGAAGTCTCCCCATATACCGCTGAACGGCCCATTTACTAGACATGGCTAGTGTATAAATAAGGCCTATCCCTTTGACCACTAATATTCTACCTCTCACCCCCGCACACATGCAACCCTTAACCTAGACACCGTGGTTGATATATAAAGTATCCCTCGTCGTAGTCTCCACTTTCACTGCAGGTTTCACCACTCCTGAGAACCTGCTGGTCTATCTCAGTAATAACTGTAGAGCACAAGCGACCTAACAGTCTCTAGTTCACTAAGATCTTGAGCCTATAAGGTCAATGAATGAGATATTCTGATCCAATCCATATTGTAAGTTGACATTGTTATATCGTGGTAATCTCTGCGAGCTGGTGATGGCGATAATATTCTTTAATACGTGCGACGAAACTAGAGTCTCACAGTCCCTTAATGCTATGGTATAATGGAGCAGAAGAGTGGGAACTGTATTACCGAAGAACTAGTAGGTGGATCCCTATGTTTCATAATGACGAGAGTTTCAAACGTCTCCATTCAGCCGATCACTGACTAATCAGAATCTGGTTCAGATGCCAATCCACAAAGGAATCGTAATAGTCCTGACTCTACCACTCCTGCATCTCCCCTGCACTTAGTAATCTGACTTACTTAACCCCATATAAATTCAGGTTCTACGAGTACTAATCGAGAATAAAGAAGACCACTGAAAACAGCTATAAAATCGACTGGATTGACGTCAACCGTTCAAGAGACTGAGTTAATGAATATAGTGTTTAGCCTTCCTAAAACATCAGTTAAATCGAAGAGAAAGCATGAAAAACCTGAACGTATAGATTACGATCAATGAGACTCAACACCAGGAGCACGTGATGTATATGATCATTAGTGCAGTCAGCGGCCAAAAGTATCATATATGCACATACAATAAAAATGAGGAGCAGGGTAACATCAATCGAGAAGCAAAGAGGAGGTGTCTAAATAATACAAGAAAATATAGCGTGGCCGCATGTTGGGCATTTGAATCTTAACAACTCAGGACTCACAAAGCACTCTCAATATAAAATAGAGAGAATATTAGTGATCATCTAGCTCCACTTCTAAATCTACTTTCCAATACTCACCAAATCCAGAAATCTAAGCGCACTGTAAACAAATGCCACTTATCATCAACACACTACGAAGCCCAAAATAACTGAGTATCGAGCGTAAGATCGATCTTCCAAAAAAGGATATATTCAAGATCACGATCAGCACCGTTAATTCACAGAAAAAAACACCAAGAGAAGAGGCAGTACACGTACAAAAAAATAATCAAGATCGCGTCACACTCTGCATAACACAGCCTGCCCATGGTATCCTAGCACCCTTTACAGCCAACAATCCTTCCATCAAAAACATAGTCCATATCGAAAAATAAAAGTCACAACCGTCTTTCTTGCAACATTGGCTTCACACTTTTGAGGAACAAACCATTTGCACAACACCTGACAGGATTTCGAACATAGTATGATTACAAACAATACAAGAAGAAAGTCAGCCAATCATATGAGAAAAAGTAAGAACCCACATCCCCAAAAACCACTAGACCAGACACACATGACCTAAAACATAACAACCTAAAAAGGACTCTTATCTACAAAGACCTCACAAAGAGGTTTTGTGATGATAATAAAAAATTTGATCTCCGTTTACAGAAGAACAACCTCCACCAATACTTCCTAACATTACTCTTAAAAAGTGTCTAATTTCATGTGTGTTTGGAGTGCTAGACGGGTCTTAGAAAGTTTATAGAACTTTGTGTCACTAAAGATAGAAACACGATACAACACAAAGTCTTAGGTTGGTTCTTATCCACAACAGTTGAGAACGAGCAAAAGCGCAGCAATGTATCTGGTCAACAAGGAAAGGCACTGAATTCTTCTAAACCCCAAGATATTAGACAAAGCCAAGACAAACTGCCATAACCGATTCCTCTGCCTCATACTCTAGACAAACAAGAGACAAATCAGTCACAGAGCAAAAACCCACTGCTGTAACTCCAAACCAATCCAAAACCTAACGAAACTCAACTTTCACGAGAGGGATCGCGATCAATGAACCGTAGCGAGCAGACTCCAGTTCATAGATGAGTCATAGAGTCCCTAGTGCCTACAGCCTATAGTGTCCCTTTCAATTCCTGTCCTTGAGTCTTGTTGTCTTTACCTATACAATAAGCCGTGACTTTCCAGACAATAGGATATGAGCAATATTTCAACTTATCTCCATTTGTTCACTTAAGACTACCTCTTCACAACTGCACATAGTCTGGTCTTGACACTAAGTTGGTTTAGAAATGCACAATAATTGAACACGCCAACAAGCAGAGTCCTGCTAGGATAACATCCAAACATGCAATGCCATCCTAAAAATGACCCGCTCTAGTACCCTTAAAGGGTACGAGCCTTTCACACCAAATCAAAATCCCTTGCCAACCCTTGGAGCACAAACACATCATTTAGCTATCTTCTTTCCATCACAACACACATCCACCTCCTCGAAACACTTATGTGAACCAATACGGAGGGCGTAGAACAAACAGTACACTTGCAAAAGAAACAAAAAAAATACGAAGAACATAGACAAATAAGAATGTCAGAGATAGAAGAAAAAAAGACAAAGAATAGCGAGACAGAAGCACCATCTAGTCCAGCTCCTAGCAAATCATAAAAGTCTATTTTCAAAATGCCCACAAAACATACAGGACACTCTTCTATAAGCCGCGAGACAAATATAAAAGCAAGAGTCTAAAAGCACGACACTAGCGCAGGATGTCGAGTCAGTCCATAGTACATTTTGCTATCGCAAAAGGCCAACGCATATATTTCAATACACCTTCATCCCAATCACCACGACCACATTAACAACCACAAAAGCCCTCATCACACAGAATAGGCACTTGCGCTCCAAACTACATTAAACTACGGAGGAACCGATTCCATGTCATAGGCACTAACCTCAT
This sequence comes from Bassia scoparia, assembly GCA_008642245.1. Lineage (NCBI taxonomy): Eukaryota > Viridiplantae > Streptophyta > Magnoliopsida > Caryophyllales > Amaranthaceae > Bassia > Bassia scoparia. The sequence goes on along the minus strand of SNQN01003365.1, from coordinate 54,988 downwards.
GTAGAGAAGTAGCCTCTACTCGAGCGATCAGATAAATGTCCACCGACATACATACAAAATCGTGTTAGACGGACCATATCGAGTGCTTTGACTGCTAAAGGTACATCTGACTCAAATTGTGGGGATTAGCAACAAATGCATCCTTGGTACTATCACTAGTTACCCTTTTTAAGCAATCTCTATGCCATTGAATACACGACAAATCATGGACCAACCAATCATTCAATACCACCATCTATGCCGAACGTCGCTTATAGCTACACAAATGACACCACTACATTATTCTCGAAAACATAGCTCAAGCATTCGTCTGGACACCTCTGTTATATATCCAAAGGTGTAGCGCCGATAACAGACTTCAAATCACAACAGAATAAACAACGCACGAGGAACCCTGTCGTAGATAACATAATACCCATCCTGTGTTGGGAGAGACTATTCAGAAACCATCGCAATGGCACCTTGCACAAATTCTACAATCCACCATCCTATGTGACCTCAGCGTAAACTACAATAGCAATCTACAAGATTATGTCAAGTAGGGCTCGTCGCGAATCAACATAAGCAATCATATATCGCCTATTTAATTTCCCAGATTATGCGGCTAGTGGCATTATCATGTGTAAGTCCAATAAGAGCCCTATACGTAGTCTCAAAAGGCCATATTGCTATCATGTCGACCTAATCAATATAGATTCGCTATATCCTTGCCACCTGTCACATACTATTCCCATCAAAGTCGAGCTGTCCTAACGTATCGACTAAGGTACCTCAAGTATGCGATCGATCTAAAGTTAATAGTATCTGCAAAAAGCAACGCCTCATTAAGTCTACAGCTAATGATTGACCCTCCACCATTGAGAGTAGTAGTCATAGTCCAAATGTCCCATTTCTCATAAGTGCACTAAATCCAATGCAGCACTATTCTCACATAGAAGGAACCTTGCAACAACAACTCACAAGCACTCTCGCTACAAATACGTCTTCGAAACCACGAGCATAAGATCAGGGCCTTCACATTAAGACACTCTCATCAAATCAGGTTCTAGGAACCCAGACCTACGACAACGAGTCCTAGACAAGAATCAAACGTAGCTACTCATCCAAACAAATTTGTGGTGAAAACCAAGACTAGACAAGGCCCTTTCACAATACTTCTCTGCAAATATTCACCGCTCTATGAACACACCAGACACGTAGAACAAACCAACTATCATATAAGGTGAGAAAAATGGAGACGACATACTATCAAACCATGTCTCAGTAACACTCTAGATCTATTGTAGTAGACAAGACCATTCAAAATACAATGACGCCTCTCATACATAGTCTAGGAACTAGAGCCTAGAGAGGACTACCACGTCAAATTCAATGACTCCGTCAATCATTCTAGAACTAGAACAGACAAGGCCACCGGTTCATAAAAGTTAGAACTCCTCAAATCAACTCCATAACCAAGACTAAGGACAAGGAGGCAATCACAAATCAAAGACATCTCCTCACTAACAGTCCTCAAATCATGGTCTTGACCAGAATCTCTAGACAATGACTTCTATAATACTATCAGAGCTATTAACAAACTACTCATGAGATTAATACAGATCTAAGACTAAGCACAGATTCTCTTTCAAAATTTCATGTCTAGAATAGACCCTTTAGACAAGACTCCTACAAATCTAACAGGAGCTCATCCCAATCATGTCTAGCCACTAGGAGATATACGACAAGCATCAATCAAAGCTTAATCTTATCTATGAACTCAGACCCAAGACAAGACTTCAACACTCATAAAGAGGTCTACAAATCCATATGGTAGGTCACACCAGTATCCCATACTGCCAACACCATGCGCCTTCTCCAACAATCAAGACCAGACCTCTGCGAAAATCCATGTCTTGAACCAGACTGGCACAGGCTCACGTGTACGAAAGATTAGGCTTGTGATACATTAAAGGACCCTCAATCATGTCTACAGGAAAAAGAGCCTCCAGTAGAGACCGACGGCCATGTCTAGAGTAATTCAACCAGTATCTCATGGTCAAAATCATGACTCCTGTTCCTCTAACCAAATCACCTGGCATCATATCGGTCACAAAATTTGTCTGACATACTCAGACAACACAACAAACAAAGAGACACAGACCTACTGCGTCCACAACACACATAAGTTTCAAAGTGATAAACTCTATATTAGAGCCTAGACTATTTGAGCTACGGAGTATCCAAGAAAGATCCCTTCAAAGCACTAATCTCATGTCCAAATTTATCAAAGCGGTGAACGCCCATTGCATATTATCACCAAGCATCTAGCATCCAAAAGACACGAAAATATGCAATATTGGCCGAATTTCTACCCTGAAAGAAGATGATGCTCAGAGGAGACTTCTAGACTCCGACCAAGGCATAGAACCACGTCTATTTATAGTAGCAAAGCAGTCAACAACTTCACCCCAGAAAATCTAGAGACACTCCCATAAGCATGTTCGGCCAGCTCTCACAAAGTCAACCGTCTTATCAGAGTAAAACTAAACCACTTGTCGTCAGAGTTGTATCCTCTAGGGCTTGAGAAGTTGTGACTAAATTTTCTACAATAACCAATAAAGTCAGCATTCAAAATTAGTACATGGTCCGATCTTACTTGAGACCAGCTGTAGGAAAGCGGTTCTCTCCCACCGGCGTAAAGGGTGAACCTATAGAGCAGCACACGATCTCTGAGTAAGCTCTCAAACGGCCTGAATTTCGCAAATACTGATTTCGTCTTACGAGACTTACGTCTCGTACCAGACTACAGTCAAAGACACGGCATACTGTAAACACCCTCAAAATAATGATCTCTAAAACGCATAAATGATACGAAACTTACGATGACGAAAATAATACCTCTATGACTATCCTGTGCTTGCGGATCTGCATCAGGGACCGAACTACAGAAAAGAGACGATCAAAAATGACCGATGAAATAAATATTAACGATCAAGTGTGCGGACATGTCACAAGCCGGAAATCATGAGGCAAAGGTCAAACAAGAGCAAAACAAAATAAGTCTCATGAGTATAAATTAGAATGATTCGAGGAGTTTCTCGTCTACAATCGGACACATATGACTGATCTAGACCAAAAAATCCAATATATACAGACTGGTAGGAATTTCCCCCCTAATCTCATTTCTCTGCTCTTTTACATCACATTCCTTAACCCACATTTTCTGAGTTCGCCAGTATTTTAGATTATTTCCGATTTTTCTAAATAGCTCTGTACAGTCTATGATATTATTTATAGACAGAGTTAAGCTAGCAATTAGCTCACAAAATCTACTACGTATAGGCCAAAATATCCATATGAGCCTAGTAAAATTAACAGAGTAAGAGCTACTCAAAGACATAATATATCCGAAGCGAAAAGGTTGAACCAAGAGAATAGTAAGTAACATCAGAGACTCTGCTCCCCACGACATAATAAAGCTTCACAGCGTTTCCTGTAGGAGAGTGGTATACTTAGATCTGTAAGAATTAGCATTGCGAAACTCGACTTCCGCTATGGTTACCTTGCCAAAGATCAGCAATAAAGATCATCTCGAAATCAAGGTCGAATAGCACCAAAAAGATAATATTAGCCTCAAAGGAGCGTAATACGCTCACCCATACCGTAACCAGTCAATAAACAGCTCACCGCATGAGCGTTACACAAATGCCCAAAATGCCCTTACCATATACCTATAGCCTCCAACAGTGACAGTGTACCCTGAGCGTAGTACTTATCGAACTCATCTTTGCCCTGTCTCTCCTGCAAAGGGCCTACATAAAATATCCATCAAAGGCACTAGACACGGCAGATAAGCGCTTCTTCACGCACGTACATTATTATTGGAGCGAGGACTTTCTCACTGACAAACAGACTAAACTTTTCACGAACTCCCACGCATACTATCACTACGACACATCAGGCCTGCAAGAACAAGCAGACAATACAGAACTAGTCTTCTTAGAACGCATATAACAACATAATCTTCATGGCAAATTCTGACATCAACATCGCTGCCATCTTTGTTGCGAATACTCCTTTCTTCATTCAGCACCCAACGCATACTACAAGTGTTAATCAGTTCTATACACACAAGCATCTCTAGCAAGTAACATGTCATTACTCACAAACATATTTCAGACACTTACTTTATATTTCCTGTTTGCACACTCATCATAAAATATGATCAACAACTGCAATTGTACTTTAAAATCATGAAACATACTTACTCATATCATATGACCACCAGTAAGAAAACCACACCTTTTGTATACTCGATTCACACGTAATAATTATGTCACGTGGTTGCTCCATCTGTCATTACGTTTCAAATCGTTTCATTAACACGTATAATAAACTTAATACAACCATCTAACCCTGCTCACAAAGTTGACATTAATGCACTATCGTTTTTCGAGTCAATGTATCAACCTAACTCATGATGTTTTCGCTGCTGAGAATATGCACAGATTTTCGATTATCTCAAAAAGTACGTCTCCTTATTAGTGTTTACTCAACATAACACGATCCTTGTCCTCGTGAGTTTCAGATACCAAGAGATCGAAGACAAAACTCAATTTATAGTCTATTTTCGTCTTAATCATAAACCTTGTATACTATTATAGTCACATAGATAGCTGCAAATTTGATAGCACTTCAGAAGTCATGATAAGTCTATCAAATACTACTATGATAAAGTAACCATCTGCGAAGTATGGACTAGTACGCAGTTGAAATTCAGATATCTCTGAACATTCAAAGCAAGTTTCAAGGATACCACCATTGCTACAGAACCCCAATTTATACAGAGCTACCTAGTTAATAGTGACTTATAAAATTCACATAAGTGTATCGTCGTCACGCCATGATGCAGTGCGAGAGGGGATCATCGTTAGTAAATATAAGGTGACAGGCTAACTGCGAATAAAACATCTCTTTGTAGAAGATCCTCTAAGTTGCTCACACATTATCATAAGCTTCAACAAAGAAGTCCCTACAACAAAACAGGTGCTTCCCTACGTGAAAAGCAAGAGACCAACCGAGGTTGATAATTCCTGAAGAGACGGCTAAGGATCAAGATTACAGTTATCGCGCTCACAGAATCCAATTGGCATATAGGTTGGCCTTTTGAATCAATTGAGATTAAGAATCTTAGCCGATACTCAACATTATCGACATGAGCGCAGCTGCCAATTCAAGAAACCCAAGGCGCAGCCAGTCACAGGTCCGATCTTAATAAACCTCATGGCAAACTCTCAAGGATCACAACTAGCAAATCTAATGCGCGAGCGTACTATCGTCTAGTATCATTTCACTCTCTATCACGCTCATCCGATTCGAATAGTATCCTTCACCTAGTTTACAGCATGCACAACCCACACTTGTTACTGGACAAATCCCATATATGACTCTATTAGGGCCACTAGTATCTATAGGGCAACGCATAATGATCTAGGCGTTCTGTCATAAGAACTAAACTCAATATATGGTAAATCACCTCCGGTGAGACGATCTGCCTCCCATCAGATATACCGACAGAGTCACAATGCACCACCATACGCATTCACCAATCGCTGCGTAGTTCACATGGCTCAATCCATGACACCAATACATTGAAAGCTGCGAGTGTCACCGCCCCCCTCTGGCTTTCGGGGAATCAGGCGGGGCGAGCCCTTCTACCCATCAGACTCGACTACATAACTCGGAGACGTGTGCTCCTGATGCACAGATACGCAAGTATGTTAAAAGTAACAACAATGCGCGCTCAATACACCTAGTTCCTTGGCAGACCAGTTCATCTGTTGAGTATGATGCAGACTAATGCTTGACAAAAAGGGATAGATATCTGCAGACTATAGTCGAGCCTTTGTCCACACAATTGCCATAATGCACACGACGAGATACTGCTGCAAATCGCAGACTAATTACATCTACAGGACAATAGCTTGGAAAGAGATCCAGCCAATCTACCCAGACCTGAACAGCTAATTATTTCACTCTCTTACTACCTACGCTCCAAAAGATCGAATTCTATTCCACACTACTTCTCTCACCAGCACTACATGAGTAGAGGGAAAAACCTAACATTCTTGAATAGGACGAGAGATAGTGTCTTCGATGCAGCTTGAATTCTTACCTTTAAGTCCTCTATCTCCCAGCGAGTGTCTCCTACATCAGTGACACTTAGGTTAGGGCTATCTACACTGCAATTAAGCCTGCACACTCAAACTAAATCATACAATCTATATTTTGCTGTAACCCAGCAGGAGAGGGCGTTACCAAGTCCCTATGGCTGGTTCCCTACCACATGACTTAAGCAATGCAATAATAGACCCATTTGATAGCAGGACGTGAACATAAACACAGACATTTTTCCTATGTGACAAAGTAACAAGCTCGTTGGTCATCAATGTATAACTAGTGATCCTTGGCTTCAGCTGCTATTTCTGCATTAACTACTCTGCGCAATGAGAAATTATCTCTCACAAAATCTCATAAACAATAACGTGTCTCAGCGCACCAAGGAAATTGCAGCATCCGCAATGAATCTATGAGCAATGACAACAGAGCTTACATACTTACCTTTTCATAGAGCTATATCACTGAATCATCTTAGATGTCTCAGGCCACCCACGTCATTTGACAACTCGTAATACTAACATCTTAGCAGGAGACATCCCTCAGCGATCAATTGATCTTTACCAGTAAGAATAGTGTCCAAACAGATCAGCAGAGTTCCCTCATCTAAAGATCTAGCTCAAGGCGAGAAGGTACTCAGTTTTCAGATCAACATCTGTATTTTCAGACTATCTTTCAAGCTCTTGGTCTCTGGTTCCCAAGAATTTTCCATAAAAGGCACATCGTTCATGCATAGATTTAAAATCAATGGGTCTCATTTTAAAATCCATTTTGTAATCAACTCTGAAATCCTTGCAGCTAGAATTATATGACAACAAATTATATCCTGCAATCACTTATCCTAAGTCCAAACTGCTGTACACCTTATCATTTCTAACCACAATGAATCACAACTAGTCATACTCAATCAAGACCTGTTTGACTATATTTCATCGATGAGCGATGAGACAGTGGCAAGAGAACAGATGAAGAAGTGCCTATCTCATTATGGATCTTGTGAACCACATATTTGACACATACAAGTCACAACACAACATAACCTAATCTCAATTGCAAGATACGACTTGCTACAAGCTTAGGTTGTTGCCCTAAGAGCTCTAGCCTCCCACTTGTGCGCACTATGCAGTACACACGGATGAATCTGACTCGGGATTCTTGCTGATTACACAACACAGCAGGACGGCAAGCTTACACCCACCAGACCCATATACATAAGCGAAAAATCTAGCTGCTAGCATGAACTCAAAGTTGTGACGTAACTGTTCACCAATGCCAAACTTTACCACAGTCTGGGTCCTATACTTCTAATTCAACTTTTTCATCTTTAGTTGCATACAAACATCCTGTAAGTGATCACAACTACACTAGCATTCATATTCTCTGTTCTTCTTAAGGTTCCTTTTACCTTTTTATAAGCAGTACTTAAAGCCAGATTTCATCAAGCACAGTTTCCAAACATTCAAGCATATTATCTCTATCATAACTATACATATCTACAGATTTTAAAGATAGCTACCTTTTGTGAACTGGGTTCTCCTGTTTGGCCATGAGACATCTGTTCTCACTACTGTTCCTCTGAACTGTTTGGAACCTGTCAAAAGAAAGCATCATAAAACTTGTCTTCTGAGATGAGCCTCCTCCTCGTCTGAATCAGACTATGAATGCCCCACACAGAAGCAACCATGGCTCTTTAAACGCATATTTCTCGTTCTTCATGCTTTGCTATCCTTCCACTTGGGCAAGTTTTGATGTGAATGTCCAAACTTCTCCACACTTGAAACAACCTGCATTAGAGAGAGTTGGCTTACTGGAATTCTTTACCTTCATAAATTTTCTCTGTGTTTCTCAAGTGGTCTCGAAGCGTTTGGCCATCATGGCAATGTCATCTTCTTCATCTTCATCAATTGTTCCTTCAATGGCAATGACCTTTACTGGTTCCCTGTCTGTTTTGGCATCAACCAACATCTCATGTGTCATGAGGGAACCGATCAATCTGTTCTAGTGTAAGAACAGTTAAATCTTGCCTCATACACCGCAGTCACCCTTTGGCTTCCAACGACGATTAAGGCCTCTAACACTTCCTTACCAGGTCCTCGTCAGTAAAGTTCTTACCAAGTGATTTTAGATCATTTACTATAGTCATGAAGTGTCCAAAGCAATCATTTATATTCTCGTTTTTTTCATATTAAATGCTTCATATTTTGACATAAGTAAATCAATCTTAGAACGTTTTACCTCGCTGGTACCCTCATATGCAAGTTCTAGCGTATCCCAGATCTCCTTGGCTGATTGACATGCTGAGATCCTGTTGGTCTCGTTCTCTGCAATGGCTTGCTGTAGGATGGACATGGCTTTAGCATTCTTCTCCAGTACCTTGTAGTCTGTGCTTATGTATTCTCTTTCTTTTTTCACATGAACCACACCTGATGAATCTATCTGCTTGACCACGGCTGGACCATTCTTCACAATTATCCAGCATTCATAGTCAATGCCTATGATGATGTTTTGCATTATGTTCTTCCACCAGGCATAGTTCTTTCCATTGAACTTGGGAGTTTTGTTGTCATATCCAATTACTTGCATCTCCTGAGTACTCATGATCAACTTCTCTGGGTGTTAACCGTACAAGAAGCTTAGGCTCTGTCGTATCTTATGGGACAATTGTATGTGTGAGTTCACGTACATTGTGAGTGAGAGTTGCTTTGTTATTTCGGAGTARATTTAATAAAAGTGACTAGGGTAGGAGGACGTAGCCCAGAGTTGGGTGAACCTCATTAAATTTGTGTGTCTTTATTATTATTGCTCAATATCGTTCTACGTACTGTTCAACACTTATTCTGCTGCGAGACCAGTCCAACTGGTCTACTCTACCAAAACAGTATACAATCATCAAATTTTAATAGGCACTCAATTCACCACCCCTCTTGAGTACCTTCGGGAAACCTTCAGAATTCATAAGCATTACATCAGTATAATCGAATTCATAAGCATTACAGTAGATATTTTTTTTCATAAATTAATCAATTTTTCATAAGTATAATGATTATCATTCAGTTATACTGTGATGTACTTATGTGTATAGAGGAAGTTACAGGTCTTGGAGTGAAAAATCAAATTCTTTATTGAGTTACACATTAGTACATTACAGTATATAAACAGATAAAAGGCATTATAGYAGCAGCAATCAAATTAATGGCATAAAGCATTACAGCAGACCTAACTAGTGACTACTGTGGTGTGTGGTCGGCGGAGGAAAAGCRGTGGGGACGCGACGGAGGAACAGCATGGCGACGCGGCAGAGGATTGGCGGACGATCGACGAGTGACTGAGTGAAGTAAGAGAGTGATGTGTGGTCTGTGAGAGAGTGAAATGAATGACTGAATGAGAGTATGAAATTTTAGGGTTAGTCAAGTATTGTTGTTTATATGGATTGGGCTTTTGGGCCTAAGTTAAAACTGGTGTTTTATTAACCCAAAATTCATAATAGTTATCGGACACCCGGTTAAAGACCCGGTGGTAYCGGGTACCCGGAACCGGTCAAAACCGGTTCCTCACTTTTGGAACCTATCGATCCAACCAGTTCTGATACCGAAACCACCAATTCCCAGTACTGGACCGGGTACCCACTGTTTCTGCTCATCCCTAAGTACACCTACAAGGCAACTCCACCTTCACACCATGTACTGCTCACCATATGACATCATTCATAAAATTGTAATGCGGCAGTAGCTTCACATAAGTAGCTTGAAAGTATATGTGAAGTGATTAAWAGGAGCATTCACATCAATGAAAATGTAACAACTTAATGTTAGCAATGTGGAAAGTATGTGCACTGCAAAGGCAAAGTTTCAGGACTGAGAAATTGGTCATAAGAAAATATTTCTTCCTTGGGTTTATGAAAAGAATAGAGCCTAAGTATTTTATTTAGACCCGGTAAGTTGAATCAAATAAGAAATTCAACCACATTTTGAATAACTAACATGTTTTTGGTCCAAATTGAAGTATCAAAGTTTTGAAACATTATAACTTGTGTTCAAGTGAGGCAAAGATCAGGCATAGCTGCATAGGGAATGGTTGGATCTCTAAAAAACTATTGCAAGCTAAAAGTCAGCACTTCATTTACCTTAATTCTTTTCTCCAAATCAAGAAATAACACAAACCAATTGTTCAGCTCCTACTCCTCCAATCACATCCCCTGCACCTTTGCCTCCCTAAATAGTCCTCCATTTTGTCTCTTCATATCTAACATAATTGTAGCCGACCCCACTTATGGGATTTAGGCTTTAGTTGATTGATATCTAACATAATGTTCTAGTTGTTTCTTAAGAATCCTCATCTTCTCCACCTCCTTCAATTTCTCTAGTTTCTTTCAATATTTCTACTACAGTACCTGATTCTATTACTATTAGAAAATTTTCCGGCCTATGAAGTTTGGAGATTTTTTTGGTACACTTGCCTGATGTTCAATATATTACTAATAACAATACTTCTTATATGGCATTGAATATTATTACAGAAGTAGACCTACTCATTGTCATTTGAACAGTCACTCTCTCAATAAGTTAATAGTCTTGCCACTTTATTATCTAATTGTGAACGTGCTTCTAAATTCTAATAATCAAGCTAAAGATGATCCTCAATGGGTTAAGGCCATGGAAAAAAGAATTGGATGCTTTAGAACGGAATAGTTGGGACTTGGTTCCTTTGCCTCCTAATTWATCGTGTAGTTGACATTTGACAAAAATTTCAAATAACCTAAGAACATCACCTCATATTTGATTTGTCTGGAACAACACAACATCTAGTGCATACAACACCTATAGACCTAGTTAATAAAATCACAAAAGAGAGCTCACTATGTGAAGATAGTGAAACTAATTGTATGGCTTACCAAACATTTGGTAATAAAGGAAGAAAATCTCAATTCAAACAAAAAGAACATATTGCACAATTTAATCTACAAAGTAAAAGGAGCCTTACTTTCGTAATTTAAGTAGGAGGAAGAGCACCTTGTATATCCTGCTTATTTGCAAATATCAACAAAGATTCTCCTGATAGTCTTTGAAAAAGATAACACGTACAAATACTCCCGGTAAATCAAGAAAAGACAACAATAATTATTTTACATGTGAAGGAATGGGCACACGAAAAATAGCATTGGCAATAATAATAGTAAGAATTAATAGTTTATTTAATACAAAAAAACCTGAAAAATATAGGGTTGGAGATCCAACAGTTATATAGTTACTAAGACACGTTAATACATTACATTATCGAAATTTGAGCATAATTACCAAAGTCACCAAATTTTCAAAGACTGGGTTGGGGAGATCAACGATTTGTAARTTGAAGTTTCTAATGGCATGCAGATGAATAAGTCAGGCATAAATATGACCCAAGACAACGGTGGAGCAGGTCCCAGTGCACCAATGTTAATATATACCAACCCTAATTCTAGAAGCTCATTTGTGACTTAGAGTTCAACTCAAGCATATAGTGTTGGGCATACTGAGGCATGAGGCTAAATTTTTTTTTCTAATTCTGCTTTTGGTGCAACATTGACATAAACACAATTGTCACACACCAATAAAAAGAAAGTATGGCAAGTATGTGTCTCTATATATGCATAGAGCTTCTGTGTGCGTTTTGCTAAGAAAGTAAGGCAGATAAGCAATACTTCTTCTTTCAGTAGGCTATGTAGCTCATTCTTGCAATCATCCAATCGCCTAAGATCTAACTGTCAACTACCCAAATCAAACCAGCAGTGTGCTCAAAATAGTTCCTCCAATAAGCCCTTATGTTTTCTGGCCACCCACATCCCATATGTTGAGAGTTTACCTGCCAAATTTACAGCACATTGACTTTATTAAGTAGCAATTTCAAACATTACACAAAGAAGGAAACCCCAATCTCACACAAAAGGTGAAAAGCCACCATGGCAAACAAAGGCAAACAAGTAATTCAACAACGAAACAAGGATTGTACAAATGTAGAATTAAAAGGGCCCCATGGGAAGTCAGTCTCAAATCAACTCAAGCACTAGAAGGCCAAAACATAACTAATTCAGTTGTTATGATACAATACAACCTCAACTAAAAAGCGAAACATCATAACCTAAAAAACAAAATTTTGTAAAGGACAAATAAACGATTACTTAGAGCATCATTAAGAGATATTTTTGGAAATCATTGAAATTTAGTTAAATTCTACTATGTACAATAATTCACCACACCATAAACATTATCATTCCAACAAGTATTCAACTTTCTATACGACTATACCCATCAAATCATTACCAGAAATATCATATCACCTTCACATTCTTCCCCAATTCCAATATAACTAAAAAGACCATTGATTGTAATTGTTACCAAAATAAACCATCATATAAACTCAAGAGCACATACAAGTAAACATTAAGCATATATTAAATAAAAATAAAAAATGCAAAAAGATGTATTACTACATACATTAGACGAGAGTAATGGGCTCGCCTTTCAATGATAGTGATGAACTTATTTCTTCCGACAAAGATGGTGGTGGTGGTGGTGGTGGTGTTGCTTTGTTAACCTTGGAACAACGAGTCGTAAGGAAGCGAAGTCGGGAACCCAGATAAGCTTTGGTTGGACCCTTGAAATGAGCAACTGATGAAGCAAAGTATTTGGGAATTGCATGTTTAGAGGGTAAGGACAATAACCCAGAATTTGATGATGAATGCATGCCATTGATGAAGAGGAGAGAGAAAGTGGTATGGGAGTCGGTGTTGGTGGGTTTGCAAGGTGTGATTTTGGAAGATGAGGAATAATAAAATGAAGAGATAGAAGTGAAGTAACGAAAGGAGGGATGAAGTGGGATAAATAAGGTGCACGTGGAGGGGGGGGGGGGGAATAATGGAAGCAAGTGGTGTAATACACGCATAGGGTCAATGCCGGAATATTGACTTTTTTGCCAAAAAATTGTACTTTGGTACTTCAAGATAAAACTTAAATTTAGTTTGGTATTTCCCCACAACAAGTTTTTATTGAGGTATTATTTCGCAAAATGCCATATTTCCTTGGTATTTTCCCATAAAAAATTAAAATCAAATCAAACCTTGAAATTTCGACGACGCCCTCCATGACAATTTTCTTATTTGTCCCAAACCACTAGAGACCCTTAATTGCAATCGGCGACGAAAGATCTGAACCCTTGAGACTCTTTTGGGGCTCCATAGGTTGCATGCAGTAATCATTGATGGAAGAAGAAGCTAGAGAGGAAGAATGTCGAAGAAAGAAGGAGGTTGAGTAARGAGAAATGTCAAAGAGGAAAACAAAAATTCGAGCAAAAATGTAGAGCAAAAATGTCAAGCAAAGAAGATGGGTAACCAAAAGGGGCTATGTCGAAGAAAGACGCAGAAAGGAAAAGAAGGAAAGAAGAAATGAAGTAAGGGCAAGCCTGAAATTTGACTGTTAAGACAAGAGCAAAACCATCATTTTACAGTTCATTATGAACAATAACTTGCTAAGGCACTTTTTATATTGTTAGGATACATATGCAGCGCACTAGAGGATTTTCTACCTGTTTGATTTGAGCATGTGAATTTTGTCAATATATATGTTGTACACTTATAATAAATGTTGAACTTATAAAGCCCATGATCGAATAGAATTTATTAAAGCCTCACTTTCCTCTCACATAAACAATAACTTAATAGTGCTCAATGTTACCATTCATGTGAGAAGAAAATGAGTTTGAAATCGTGTAGGGAATGCGGAGATTATTCCCCTTTTAATTTGTGTATACTTCTGTTTTAATCATTTAGAAGATTTTTTTTAATCTATTATCTATCTAATCTAATAACTTATACTAAAACAATCCCCACCTCCTCAATTTTCCCTCCCACGTTTCCCTCCCAAATTCTAATAATTAATGATTGCATAGAAAAATAAAAAATAAATTAACTAATACATATAAACTAATAAATGTACTTTGACAATCAACTACTACTCCTTAAAAAACAACCCTTAAATTAACTTATAATATTTTCTCCCAAATTGCATTGAAAATAGATCTTTATACATTTATTTATCATCAATTATTATTGTGTATATGCTACATCATTTTTTATGTGATAAACAAATGATATTTAAAAGAAAATTATTTTGGTACATTGTGTATAAATTATTAACATAACAAGCGATGTCATTTTTTTGTATTATTCAATTGGTTGCTAAAAAAATTTAATTAATTTCTTTAACATAACTCCTTCATATCTCTTATCTATCTATCTATCTATCTATCTATCATAAATAAAAAAATCTTGGAAAAATTGATTTTAACAATCCCTACTTTTAGTCGTCCGCTCGTAATAATTCCTATTCAAAATATTCTCATAATAATCCCAATTTGTAGCCCCATCTTCTCATAATGATCTCTTGTTTAAAATAACTTATAAAAATAGGTAATAATTGAGGATTAATGTGTATTATCGTGATTGCGGTGGTAGTTGATCGTGTTTGGTGCAGTGTTAATTATCAATTTTGWCCTATTTTTGCTCGTTACTTGTAACATGGGATCACTATGAGAAGATGAGGTTACAAGTTGGGATTATTATGTAAATATTTTGAATAGGGATTATTACGAGCGGACGACCAAAAGTACGGATTATTAAAATCAATTTTTCCAAAAATCTTTATTTTTACGTTTAACAAATATCTTCCCCTAAATAATTAATATCTTCATTATAAACAAGTTTTACAAATAAATTTGATGAATAAAATCGTGCATCGCACAGGTGTTAATCAAGTTTGGAAATATTATGAAGTAGAAGTTTGTCAATGATTGCTTTTGTAAAATTTTATATTTTGTACAAAATATTTCAAACAATGTGTACAATTACTTACTGTAGCATCTATTCATATGCATCATCGATTAACAAAAAACGGGTATTATAATTACATTGCATATATAGCACAACAACGCAGACAAAACTTGACTTTAATTTAAGGAAAAATTGGAAATAATTACTTAGTTTCAAGCTCATTCTGGAAATAAATACCTAGTTTTAATTTTATTTTACTTGAATACCTAGTTTTGGCAAAAAAATTTGCAAATCAGTACCTACTAACGGACAAACCAACAGAATTGTTTGAATGAACTTACAATTTTACCCTTTTTCTTATTTCCCCCCTTAATTCCCCTCTCTTCTCTCTCTTCTACCTCGATGCTTCCCTTTCTCCTCGTTGTTCCTCCTTTGTTACTCTTTCTCCATACTTTGTCCTTCCTCTTTGTGATTTTTGCGAACCAACTACCCCTCATTGCAATTTTTGTTGGGTTTGATCAACCGAATTCTCAAACAACGATCAACCACAATGAACCAACCAAATCAAATCAATTGTTATGCGTGCGTTTTTTTGGGTATTTTTTTATGGTTTAATTTCAGTTTTTTTTGCTCGAAATTATGATTCAACGAGGTTTTGAAATCTAGAGTTGAATTTAGAGTTTGGTTGAATTTCAATTTTTTCTTGGTATAATTGGGTTTTATGAATCACAAAGCGGAAGGAGCTGAGAAAGGAAGAAGCTGGTTGCATCAAACAACCACGTGATTTGCGTTTAGCTTCGTTTCGTATGAATCACTTAGCAAACGATAGCTAATTCTCGTTGGTGGTTTATGAATCACAAAGAGGAAGGAGAAAGGAAGATAGCTGTCAGTTAGTTTTTTGGGTATTTTTTGTTTGGATGCCCGGGCTTTCTTCATTTGGTATTTTAGGTGTAGTGATGTGGTGATAGTGATGGTGTGGCGGGAACAGTGGTTTTTGGGGTGGTAGTAAGGAGGTAATGGGTACAGAGAGAAGTAAAGTGGCCCAACGAGAGTAACAACTAAGTAACATAATTTGCAAGTTTCTGTTAGCAGGGTACCGATTTGCAATTTTTGGCCAAAACTAGTATTTAGTAAAATAAATTGAAACTAGGTATTTATTTTCAAAATGGAACTAAACTAGATATTTATTTCCAATTTTCCCTTAATTTAATGGATAATATATGGTATGTATTTTACCCAAAACAAGTTATTACATACATAGAACACCTAATAATTGGTATATGACAAAATTAAAACATCCACTTTTAATTTAGATTTTCTTCAAAATACCACCTTTTTTACTTACATGATGTTTGAAATATACACCCTTAACAAATTTTGTGAATTACTCTGTTAATGGGACTCGCATCTACTTTAGTTTTTCATACCCTACTTGACCCTTTTTTCTCGACATTTCTATTTGACTCTCTTCACCACCTTATGGTTTTCCCACTCTTCATTCAACACCCAACAACTACGATACTACTTATCATCACTCCAAATTTTTTTAGTGACATTCATCTTTCCCATCATTTCTTACTTAAATCATTCATCATCTTTCTTTCTTCCTAAAAAAACGCATTTAAAGGGGCTCCAACACCTTCAAAAAGCAACCAAGCAAAGACCTCAAAATCAACTTGCCAACATCACAGCCAGAAGTACAGAGGACTTGGTTATTTGAACGACACTTAATGTTAATGCATATTTATTTCCCCTATATAATTTTTGGCTTTCTTCAAATGTTTATAATTTTTGGCTTTCTTTAATGTTATAAAATTTAATGTTGAAAATGTTGAGGAGAAAAAGGAGGGAAATTGGGGAAAGAAGTAAAAGTTTAGGGTATGAAAAACCAAAGCTAGGTGTGGGCCCATTAACGGAGGAATTTGACTGATTTTTTAATGGTGGTAGATTCAAAACATCTTATAAGTAAAAGGTGGTATTTTAAAAAAAAAGAAAAAATGGAAACTAATAATCCCACCTTTGGTGGTCTGCAATGAATAATCTGACCTGAGCATTATTACGGAATATACTAACCTTGTACCCTTATCTTCACCTATTATACTAAACCTAACTTTACCTACAAATTCTCTCTCATCACCTATCATAGCAGGTAAAAGACTTTAAAAAAAATTAATAATACTAATATTAATACTCATACTATTACTATACTAATACTATTATACTAATACAAATACTAATAATAATAATATTAATAATTAATAATAATAATAATAATAATAAACCCAATCACCCACCACCCCCTCAACGACTACACCACCCTTCACCTCTGCTCCACCCAAAACCACCCCCACCTTACCCAACCGCCACCACTGCTCCTACTCAGCCCCCACTCCCCTCGCCAACTGCTCCCACTTCTCCCCCATCCCTCGCCACTCCTCTCCCTCCCTCGACACTCATCCTCTAACCCTTGCAAAAACAATATGAAGAGGGAACACGAGCGAGAGCAAAAGCAAAAAATCCCATTGATGAATCGAAATCAAAATCCAAATTCATTTACTACATCGTCTTCAGAAACTGTCTACTTGGAAAATCACTCCCCCACCCTCGCCACTACTCCCCACCACTCGCAAAATCTGGGTTTTGAATCTAGGGTTGGGATTTGAATTTCGAATCTGGGTAGGGATTCGAATTCCAAAATCTAGTTTGGGAATCTGGTTGTGTTCGTGGTTCATTCGAATTGAGTGAGGGAGATGTTGTGTTGAAGGGCAGTGCGAAGGAGCAGTGGTGGGTTTGAGGATGATGGTGATAGAGGGGTGTGGTCGCGYGTGAGGGTAGTGCGTTGAAGCGGTGGTGGTTGTGTGAGGGTCTTAATTGAGTGTGGGTGATGGTTGGGCTGTATGTGATTGTCGAGGTGGGGGAGGACGTTTGAGGGTGGCAGTTGTGGTGGGTTGCGATTTGAGGGTGTCAGTTGGGGTGGGTTATGGTTTGAGGGTGGTGGTGAGTGAAGGGTGAGTGAGGGATGAGAGTGTTAGTTTTTTATTAAAAAAAAGAAAAAAGGTTCAAAAAGAAAAATAAAAGAAAAGGAAAAAAAGGTAGAGTAACCTGATGATCAGGTTTTAGGTAAAATAGTATAATGGGTGAAGATAAGGGTACAAGGTTAGTATATTCCGTAATAATGCTCGGGTCAGATTATTTATTGCAGACTACCAAAAGGTGTGATTATCAGTTTTCATTTCCCCAATATAAAAAGTAAAAGRTGTTATTTTTGAAAAAACCTAAACTAAAAGGAGCAGTTTACCACAATAAAGCTGCCAACATTTGCAATTCCACGAATATGGTTCAACTTTTATTAATTCCYAAAATACAGTCTACGTCATCAGTCTTTWAAATTTATTTTTTTTGCCGGTTTACAGCAAAATCGTAGTTTTGCGCTGGTGTTACATGCAAAACTGTCAATGCGTTGAGTAAAACTAAACCACTTCTCCCACTTAAACACATTTGACAGTCCAAAATCCCAAATACTTGAACAAATAGGTAAAATCGCCAACCAAAATGACAGTTTTGTATCTGAAACCGCCATTTAGAGTGRCGGTTTTGCTATTTAACAATTTCGCCATTCACAATGACGGCTTTTAAACTGAATTGCAAAAAAAAAAAAAAAGTTGGTTCACATGAACAAAACATCAACTAAAAGGAACTTTGTARCATCATTTAAGGAATTGGAAAACATTAGGAAATTATTTAGGGAAACCGCTCAACTAAAAGGATGTTTTAATTTTGCCTATTGGTATACCAACAAATATACGACACCGGCATCGGTGGGCCAATAAACTACTACGTACTTTACAATTYCAAAATCCAAACCCCTTGTTCATTCTAGTCGTTCTACATTTCTACCCRTCTCTCTCCTTATACAGCCCTAGGCGACGACGTGTTCTCTCTCTGTCTTTCTCTCACTACTCTATCTCTTGCTGCGCTACCGCTGTTGTTGCGTTGCGGCCCCAATCGACACCGCCATTGTTGCTGCATTGCGGCCCCCCAATCTACAACGCTATTGTTGTTGCGTGGTTGCTGCGTTGTAGTTGCTCCAAATACCGTCGTTAGGGTTTCTGTTTTATAAGGTATTCTTCATCTTTTCTACTTTTCTTCCCCCCAATTTTGTGTAGAATTGTTTATGTATTTATAATTTTGTTCTGATTTTGTTCACATATTGAGTTTTGTTTGAATTATTTTGCTATTTTTCGTTGAGTTTTCTGTGAATTCTGTTGGAATTATCATTTTTGTTTCAATTTCGTGTTAAAATCCTGAGTTTTGTTGGATTTTTTGGGCGTTTTAAGTGCTGCGATTTGGGAGGTTGTTGGTGTTTGGGTTTGAGTGGATTTGGGGCAGAATTGGCTGTAGTTTTGCAGACTTTTGGGGCTGAATTTGGGCAGTGATTGCTGCTGTGTTGTTTCTGCTTCATATGTCTAGAWTTGTTTCTATTCCAATTATATTAAAGCGACAATATTTAACTTATAACTAGTATGTTGATGCCCCGTGTAGGATAAGCAAATGCTAAAGTAATTATTATATATGAAAGCATAATTTTTAATGTATTTGTTACTTTTCATTTTTGTAATATTTCGACTTATGTAAAAACACGACAAATAACATGTTGGCATGATAAGTAACATAATGAATTTAAAAATTTCAAGATAAAGAAATTTAGACGAATTTGTACAAGTATTTAATATACTATGTTATCAATATTTTCTTTTAGAAAGATACATATATTTGTGTATATCTTCTCATATTAATATTATTCTAATTCTGATTCATTATGTCTGTGTATATCTTCTCATTTTAATATTATTCTAATTTTGACTTGAAAATATTAATCAATGAAATTATATCAGATTTATGGTTAACTGCTCACATTTTGTTTCAAAGGTTCGAGCGAGACATCTACATCGAAAATATTTTTCATCATTAAAAAAAAACACAATGACGTTTGGTCAATTTTTTTGCTGGTTGCCACTCGATTTGCTCATTGTCTTAATTTGCTACTCATTGGACAATAACTTCATTGTAGTGTCATAATTATGACTTGTTTTATCTTAATTCATATCTAACTGATCACTATGTAGTATTGGTTTTTATTTTAGTGAGGATTTTAATGCTTTAGCGTTTAAATAAGTTGTGTTATGTAAGGATGATCAAATTTGTAACCTTTGAACAATTAATTATGGGTGTTATGTTGCAGTTTTTAAGAATTGCAGTATTTATTTCTCTTTTATTATTCACGTTTGTATAATTTGACTCCAATAAGGTTAGATATTTGATACTACCTCCATTTTTTATTAGTTATTCTAAACCAAAATGGCACAATTTTATTAATTTTTTTTAAAAAAACATATATGCTTTAATATTCGATAATACCTATGTCACAATCCCCTAAAAAAAAGAGACTCATATGATTATTAAAAAATAAGGATAGTAGTAACTTTAATACTCAACGAATGTTAAAAAGAATATTGGATACCTCTAATTGCAAGCATCCCTGGAACAACTAATAAAAAATGTATGAAGTACTTTTTGTTGTTGTTTGTATATAGCGTTGGAGATGTTTCTTATCCAATTATCCGTATGAATYGTATGAAAAACAACTAAAGAGTTGAGAGYAAATTAAAGTAGCTTTTTTGAAGAGGAATTTGGTTTGTAACAATGTATTCCCTTCGTCCCGTCAAGAAAAAAACACAATATATTCCCTTCGTAACATAATTTTCGCTATAGTTTGACATTTTTCCTCTTTACTTTATATCAAATTGTTGTGAGAATTATGTGAGGGATGAAGTAATAATTTTTTATTTTTTTGGTGTTAAGAGAGCCACAAGGGCGGGAATGAGAATGGATCCTAGAATCTCTTAGAACCGGAGAAAAGCTTTAACCACTTGAGCTATTCCTCACTCYCAGAGTAATAATTTATGACATTTTGAAACGATAACACTCTTTACAATAATAAAAGTAATTTCATTCTATGGACACAATACAAATGTCTAGGGTTTGAGGGAGATTTAAAATCTAGAGATATTTTAATGACAACTTCTGAATTACWTTTATTTGAAATAAGAGTGGGAAAGCGATAGATTGACTAAGCTGTGCTGTAGTTCTACATTGTTTTGTAAGCTAAAGATCAATTGTCAACATTGCATTGTTGGTGTACAAGGTCGTCGACATGTCTTTTGGCGGAAAGTCATTGTTGCACCTTTGAGAGTGACTTATGAAGAAGAGGATAGARTTGGAGTTGTTGTTTSTTTTCTCAATTGATCTTTGTTGTGGGGCTTTAGCTTCCTTTTGTTTACTTCTCTCGTACCTTGTGGAGCATCAAGTTTTGTAGGGTTGTTTGTCTAATGTAGGGTTACAAATGCTTCAATACATGTTATTTGACTCATTTCAAGTATGCATGTTAATTAAAAATTAAACAAATGCTTCAATACATGTTATTTGACTCATTTCAAGAGAGACAGGAAAGCAATCATAACAAATAAAGAGTAATGTTGAAACACAAACCTGTATCTTTCGTGGCTTTACTGGACTCCTACCACGCTAACCAATTTAAAAATATAAAGAAGCTGGCAAGTCAAAAACAAAATATACAGAGAAGTAATGCAATGACAACCTTTTATAGTATCAACCTCCCCCCCCCCCCCCCCGCCCACTCAAAACCATCTTCTAGGACACTTCTTCAGGGTTCTAGAGCACCATTGGTCTCAAGATGCGTAAGTTCTGATATAACACGATACCGGTCCAACTCAAAGAAGTTTTGTAGCATTTCTAGAGACACAAGATCGACCAAGACCAAAACCAGGCCAAGTCATTTATAAAGATCCTAAAAGGTAGATTGAAATTATTGAACAATTCCAAGAWTGATGCTAAAAAAACAAACGACTTGTGCTCATTGCCTAATTATATACATAATCATAATTGTGAGTCTGCAACCATTTGCCTAACTTGTGCCTAGGAATTTTCCCATATACTAGTACATAATCTATTATAGTTATATGAACTATTAGTCTGCCACCATTTGCATAATCTGATACCATATGCATAGTTTGATTATTCATAATCTGTTAATAATCCTTAAAAAAACWGCTGATAATTTGATATTTATATGCTATTTGAATTATCTCATTCTGATTATGCATACACTGTAATTCAGATATGAAGTGCTTTTAACTCCACATTTAAATGAATCTAACGYGATCACATATGCATAATCTGATACCATATGCTATTTGAATTTATCGCACGCAATACACAATATGAAAATTCTATAGCTCTATTGCAGCGAAATTTAAAAATCTCGCTGCAATAGAGCTATAGAATTTTCATATTGTGTATTGCTATCAATTTGAAAATTGTGATTGTTTCGTTTTAGTTTGAAAATTTATTTATGGTTTGTGTTATAACAGTTTTAGTTTTATTTTCATATTGTGTATTATGAGTAATTTTTTCAAATTGTAAATTRTTTCTCAAAATTGATCATCAGTTTTGTATGATTTCAGTTGGTGATTGATTATGTTTGACAATTGAAGAAAGTATAATGTTTTAATTTTTGGTTAATTATCAAAATGGCTAATTATTGATTTTGGGCAGATTGAACTAATTGATTTTATTCATGACAATTTCCATAATTTACAAAGGGAAGAGGGGTAAAATGGTATTTTTAGGTGGACAACACCACCACCTCCCCTTCCCTTTTATAATAGAGATTAATATTCATGTACGGAGTATATGAAGATATTTCATTTTTTTAACTTTTTTTTTATATCCTAAAAAACCTAAAGAATAAACAGGAACGRAAAATGTAAAGAATAAACATGAACAAATGTAGTAAAACAGAATGAAGCTAACATTTTACATGACCATTTCATGTCACACAGATGATTATGATGTCAATAACACCTCAATTATCAAAAACACTAAAATTGAAATTACAAAATAAATCTACATAAAAAAAAAAAATTTAAAAACTCGTAAATTTAAAATACAAAATTATGTAGACCATTGTTTAAAAAATAAATAAAAAATCAAATATAAAAAACTGAAATTTTTTAATACACTTAAATTAAATAAAAAAATTATACTTAAAAAAATTTACATTTAAGTACAAAAGTATCTAAAGCATGTTATTTTATATACAAAATTAAATTTAAAAATCACTTAAATTTAAAATACAAACTAGATAATTTTATTCCGTAACACAAATTAAAATGAGATTATATGTTACTAATCTTAAAATTGTTTTATGTAATTTGCTCGTTTACACCTTTAAATCTCTCCCTTAAAATGCGTGCAAAAACAATATTTGGAATTAATTTGAAACCGAGGAAAGTATAAGATACGATGATACTTGTATTTTTTGCATTACATGTGATGGTTTATAATATGATTTTATACATTTTTCTGTTTGGTATTATTATCTTATTGTAGTATGTTATAAGTCGATTGAGGGCAAAATATTGGCTTCTACAACAACAAACAAGCTCTAGTACCAAGATTATTTTGGGATTTTGTAGGAAATTTCATTAGCTAGAAATAAATTTAAATTTCATTTGATATATTTTTATGTAGTTCTGATGTTCTGCACAATTCATTCATTATTAAACCAAGATTTTTGCTTTCAATAGTAAAGTAAATTRTATCAAAATGAAGTTGGCATTGATTTGATGATATTTTTACAGGAACCTGTTATGGCTGCTAGTGCTACAGCTTCACCTGGTCCTCGATATGCCCCTGAAGATCCGACGTTGCCGAAACCGTGGAGAGGGTTAGTTGATGGGAAAACTGGATACCTGTACTTTTGGAATCCAGAGACTAATGCCACTCAGTATGAAAGGCCTAGTTCATTGGGGGCACATGGTAGTTTGATGCCATCAAGGCCTTCCTCAGTCAATGTGAGCTCTTCKGCGCAAGTTCACCAGTCATTGTATGGAAATAAGGATGCTGGTTACCATGATGATGATAAATATAGTAGTAGAGGTAGCAATGGAGAGAGGAGTCATCAGGTAGAACCTATGTTTGAAAATTATTTCATTTGCAATTAACCATGTTGAGAGGTTTTACCTTGAAAATTAATTCTAGTTCACCATTGATTCRGTGAAAGGAATAGGTGAAATGAAGTGAAAAAGTTTTTTTTGGCCATTATACCTTTTATGTTCCACCGATGCTTTTGTTATTTTACAATAAAAGCAATTCGTTGACACTTTTGTTTGGTTTTAATTTGTGGAAACAAAGAAAGGGAATGAAAAATAAGATGGAAGAGAAAGGGATATGAGGCGAGGGGAGGAACCAACTTTCGCCTTTTCTAATAGGGATAGGATTTTATCATTTAAAAGGGCAAGGAACTGTATTGATTATTATCCAAAATTCCAAATAATCCACTTTCTCTTCACTCCCTTTCTCTCCAAAACTTCATATTTCTTACCGAACTGCATTCCCCGTGTATTAATAGCTAATATCAAGTTAAGAAGTTAAAAGTACAGATGTTTAAAACAAATGACAACTCTGCAAGTGATTTTTTCTCTCTTTACCACATCTGAATTTCATTTCATTGATTCATCTTTCTGTTTTAGAATAGGAAAAATTAACAAAAATATTCTAACCTTTTGGAAGTGTTCCAAAATTAATCCCACCTCTCAATATTCCAAAAATAATCCCACTTTTCATGCTATCTTCCAAAAATGATCCCAGTGACCTACAACTCATTGAACCAGTCACCTTTTCTAGTTTTCTACAATACATTAATAAATTAAAAAACGTTAAATTTTTTAAAAAATAAACCAAGTATGATCTCCCCCCTCCTAATCTAACGTCATCAGCCCCCCTCCCTCATCTCACGCCACCACCAACCCCAGCCCTTCCCTATCTCAAGTCGCCACCAACCCCCCTCCTCTATCCAACCCTCGGCGAGGAACCTCACCACCGTCTGACCCCTCCCTTTCCCTTTATCCCCACTGCAACAACCCTCAGCGCCTYGGCTTTCCTCCTTTCTTTCTCCTTTACTCCCGCCTTTTATCCCTCAATTACTCCACTTGTTTGCACCGCCACTCGTTGCGTTGCCACCGTCTCTTTCTCTCTCATTTGGTGGTGGTTGGACGAATTGGGGTTTCGTGGGTGGGTCATGGGTGCTTAGTGGTGGTGGGAGGAGCTGGGCTTTTGTGGGTGGCGGTTTTTGTGGTGGTCACGGTGGTGGTATTCTAGTTGTGGGAGGAGTTGGGGTTTTGTGGTGGTGGGGTTGTGGTTGTGGGATGGTTGTGATGGTGAGGTTAAATTAATGGTTGTGATTATTTTCAWTTTTGTCCTTAATTAATTAACTAATAATTAATGAAAAAGAGATTAAGAAACTTAAGAAGAGATTAACTTGTACAAAAGGTTATCCATAGGATATAGCAGGTCACAGACCATTTTTGGAATGAGTGTAAAGGTTGGATTAGGTCGGATTAATTTTGGAAGACACCCAATAGGTCGGATTATTTTTGTTAGTTTTTCCTTTGGAATATGTGAGCAACTAAGCAACATAGTGTTAATCACCAATCCAGAGTCTTATGTCACGCTGTATGAGAGCTAATCACTTAGCTGTCAACTGGAATATAACTGTTGTATTGTAGTGATATTGTTATAATTAAACAACAGATTAGAATAGATTTGTTTTGTAATAGGAGCATGAGATGCTTTCCTTTTGTTTTAATAAAGTTGTTTTTTTTCCTTCCTGAGATAGAGTGATATAGGTGGAGGTACACAAAATGAAGTAGCAATTGAAGGATCCACTCACCTTGCATCTGTGGAGGCTGTTTGTAGCGTATCAGCTGAAGCTTATCGTCGTCGGCACGAGATTTCTGTTTCAGTAAGTTTAAAGTCGAATTTGGATTTGCATGTCTAAAAGTTTTTGTCACGATATAATTCTACAATGTGACACCACTAGTTCAAGATTTTTACTAGAGTTTTTTACTATATTTCATTAGAAATTTTATTTTTACTAGATTTTTTACTATATTTCATTATATTTTACAAGTATGATCTTTTATAGTATTTTATTTTGCTGCCTTTAGGGAAGTGGTGTACCTGCACCATTAATGACTTTTGAAGCTACTGGTTTCCCATCTGAAATCCTGAAAGAGGTATTGATGTTATTTCTTTTACAGTTTTGTTTCCATCTCATCGTCGATCTGTTCCAGTAAGTGTGCTGAAAGGTATTGCTTACTTTTTCCATGCAAAGCTCTGCAGTTGCTGGAGTTTCAGACTCAAGTTAATTGTTTTGCATCTTTGCTTTTTGTCGCAGATGCGATATTTGCTCCAGGGAGGAGCTAATGTCGTACGCTGTGCTGCCCTCTGCTGGAGGGTTTTATTATTGGAGTGCTCTTTTACACTGGACTGTTTTTTTGAGATGGGCTTTACGAATCATCCATGTTTGTGGCTGGGCTGTTGTTGATGATGGTTCAGTCTGCCACTTGGTCCCAAAACACAAAGAAGAGGCCAGCTCTTGCTGCGGCTTGCATCTTGCAAGCACTCGCTGCCTGCAGAGGAGGATGGTGCTTCTTCTTGCACACTCCTCTATAGCCCTTAAAGCTAATACTTTGAAATTTCAAAKTACCTTTATTTAGCAGTCTTGTGGATTTCTGCTTTCACAGGCACAACAGGCTGGCTTTTCTGCTCCTACTCCTATTCAGGCACAATCATGGCCAATTGCTATGCAAGGTCGAGATATAGTGGCGATTGCTAAGACAGGTTCTGGAAAGACGCTAGGCTACCTACTTCCAGGATTTATGCATCTTAAGCGGACCCACAACAATTCTCAAATGGGACCAACTGTGCTGGTGTTGTCACCAACCAGGGAATAAGCAACACAATTACAAGAAGAGGCTGTGAAATTTGGGAGATCCTCTAGAATATCATGCACGGTAATTTTGTGCTTCTAATTGCTTGAACTGCATTTTGTATGATGTTGCTTGGTAGAAGTAGAACACTCTTATCTTCTTGTGAGGATAGTTGAACATATTAGCTGTTCTAATTATTAGTAGTCATATGCAACTTTGTTCAGTGTTTATATGGTGGAGCACCCAAGGGCCCACAGTTGAAAGATCTGGATAGAGGAGTTGATATTGTGGTAGCTACTCCTGGTCGTTTGAATGATATACTGGCTGTCTCTTATACACATCTGCCCACAGTTGAAAGATCTGGATAGAGGAGTTGATATTGTGGTAGCTACTCCTGGTCGTTTGAATGATATACTGGAGATGAGGAGAGTTAGCTTGCATCAGGTTTCCTATTTGGTTCTCGATGAGGCAGATCGTATGCTGGACATGGGTTTTGAGCCGCAAATAAGAAAAATAGTGAAGGAGGTACCCACTCGCCGCCAGACTCTTATGTACACTGCAACATGGCCAAAAGAAGTCCGAAAGATTGCAGCAGATTTACTATCAAGTCCTGTCCAGGTTAATATTGGTAATGCAGATGAACTTGTTGCAAACAAGTCGATCACACAGGTAATGCCTAACTTTTGATTTATAACATTTTCCATGAGTGATCCATTTACTTTTATCCTTGTTGACATTGGAGGTAGATGTACTGAGTTATTAGATTTCGCTGTGCAGTATGTGGAAGTTTTGTCTTATATGGAAAAACAAAGACGATTGGAGCAAATATTGAGATCTGAAGAACCAGGGTCAAAGATCATCGTCTTTTGTGCAACTAAAAAGATGTGTGATAATCTTGCTCGGAACTTATCACGTCAATTTGGAGCAGCTGCAATTCATGGAGACAAGTCTCAAGGTGAACGAGATCATGTACTAAGCCAGTTTCGAACCGGAAAGTCTCCAGTGTTGGTTGCTACAGATGTTGCCGCTCGTGGACTAGATGTGAAAGACATAAGGTTGGTGAATGTTGTTATGATTACTAGTACTGTCATTCCTCACCCCTCCTGGATTCTGTAGAGCCTTTTATTCCTCTCTCTGAAAATAATTGCTGCTTAGTAAGTTAGTATAAACAAATCATTGATAGACTGGGGTAATTTTGCTGAATTATTCTAGTTATTTCTCATACTCTTTGTGATTGCTTTAGTTTGAGGAAGGCATAAAGATTGATGTGAACCATGTATAGACAGTATAGCAATGAATGAAAATATTGCGTGCTTAAGGTGAAAAATTGCACAGTTYTCTAAACATTAAAATATGAGATAAATTTTTTACTGCTAATTTGCTTTACCGATTGAAGTATTTGCTGTGGTTAGCTAAATTTTGATTATGCATGCAAGTAGTAAAAGCGTTACTTCTCCTATGAGACCCATAATTAAGAATAACTATTCTTATTATGTCGTGTTGCTTATATATGCTTATATAAACCGGTTGAATCCCTCCGACCATAACTCTATCCATTTAATAAATGGGCCATTTCATGTCATATGTGTGCTAATACGGGTCAATACCCCGACCCAAACCTCCTAACAACGGATTAATTTCGTGTCGAGTTAACAGGTTGTGTCAGTTTTACTTTTACTCATCTTTTAATTAAGATTTTTATTGCTSTTTACATTCCCCCTTGTAATTGATAACTGTGTTTTGGGATTCATATGTAGGAAAATATATTATCATCTGATTGATGCGTATAGCATCAGTATAATTTGCTTAGTATTATTTTATTTTATTTTTGTTGAGTCGTCTATTAATCTCGAGATTGAGATATGTAAGTCCAAAAGTTACGCTTGGTTGATAGAATTAGGAGATTGTTTTATGAAGTTTATCTTTTGTTAGGTTGTTAGGATAATATTATCCTGATGTTAGATTAAAATAATCTTTATGATAGGACTAGTTTTTAGGAAGTTATCTTTTATTTGTTTTATCTTTTCTTGATTGACAAGGAATTGTTACCTATAAATACTTTAAGAGTCAATGAATAAAATCAGTCTTGTGTTTTGAGTTAATCAGATAGCTTGCTTTGCTATCATGGTTCGTCAACTTCTCATAAGATTGAGACTGAGTGAAACCCATTGTAGTTGAGGCCATCAAGGTTTTTATTAAACAATTGTTATTAGTTATTCAACTAAATCTTCCACAATAAATTAATTAGAACCTCACTACTGTTTGCGTATAGTTTGTTGATAGATTATCTCACGTAACCACATCACTGAGATCTCAGTGTGATTTTCATTCATATTTAATCTTAAATACTAAAACACAACTTAAGATATTTGTAGTCTTATTCATGGGTAAGTGTGTAGTTCTAAATTTTGCAATCACTTAGAACTAGAGGTAGTACATATTTTTAAGAMAATGGGAGTAGCATAGTTTGTAGATGTTTTTCTTCAAATCATGTTAACAAACTTATGTTGATTGTAAACTCTTCCTTAGCCAAGGGAGATCCTGTTTGGGTATGATTAAAGTGCGTAGTAATTGCCTATGGATGTGTTGTTCTTTTCTTTTTTTTATTTGAGCTAGAAATATTAGGCTAACTTATGCAATTTGATCTTGTAATTTTGTATTGCTATTCATTAAGTCACCCATGTTCAATTTAGTTTTAAATAAATAATGACAAATAGAATCTTGAACCTAAAAAAAATGTAGAATTGTGTAGTCTTTTTGTCGTCGCATGCGTTGTTTTTAAGTAGTTCGGTCCAAGAAGAATAGTGTCCCTCTTCATTGTCAAGAATTAGGGGATTAAATCTTTGATATTTGTTATGACCGGATGAAAAGATGAGGGAGTAGGAGAGGAGACATGTGGTTTTTTGCACCATGGCAAAGAGGAACAAAGAAGAGAGTAGGACAAGTGGAGGATCTAAGGTTTGTAGAAAAAATTCTGGTTGTGATAGTGCAGATTTGTGTAATTCTCTCAAAGTTGTAGCATTCTCATTCATGCAAGGTATAGGAATACAACTCAAAATCATGAGWGAAATGAACTTCACATAAAAAACATACCATTTTCATAAATTGTTACACAATATATCCACATGATATTGGAKAAAAATATTAGGGATTTTCTMSACTGAAAATTTGCGTTTTCTACAATATATCCCTATTTTTTTTGCCCAMTCTATCGTACCCTTGAATTTTACAACCTTTCTACAATATGACCTTAATGATTTAATTTAACAAAACTAGGGTTAAACTATGGTTAAGTTTACTTTTTTTAAATAATATAAAAACAAAAAAAAAAAAACCAAACCCCCCACCAATCACCACCATCTACCATCATCACCATCTTCATCGTCACACTTAAATCCTCGACACCCCATCCACCACCGCTCACCACCACTCACCACCACTCACCACCAAACCTAGAACAACGCAACCACCACTCCTAGCACACATAGATTCGCTAAAAACGTTGCACAAAACCATAGTTCTCCTCCGTCACGTCCTTAGTTTTAAAAAGCGCAAGGCGCATCGAGGCGCACATGGTCCTCGGGGCTTAAGCGCGAGGCGCAAACGCGAGGTGCGCGCCTCTCGTAGGTGAGGCGCGCTTCAAAATTGAAATGTAGAGCATATTTTGTACCAAATAATAGCATAATAACCATATTATAAATGCATAAAAAGCATAACATAGCATAGTTCACACCAAAAGAGCGCTAAAATATGAAATAACAAACATAAGTAGGGAAAAGAGATGCAAACATAGTTCTCCATGCTTATATGATGGCCTACTGGAAGTCTAACACTAACACTCTAGATACTATAACTCCACTCCATTTCATAATCATCATCCGCATCATCATCATCTTCACCATAGTTAGTATCGTCCTCATCTCCCAAATAATCCTCATCAGCAATGTCCTCTTCTACTTCTTTATCACTAACATTCAATTCCACAACTCTACGTGAAGCACGTGTCGTGGAAGTAGAAGCAACGGACTTCCCTTTATCAACTCTAGAAGATCCATGGGGGTCTCTAGTATCCCTTGAAGCTCTAGTGTAATAACTTGGCTCATTTGCCCCGGATACCCTACCAACCACATCCCATGTTAAGTTGTCATCATCCCACACCAATTCATCATCATCTTCGGAGTTGTCTTCCATTWTTCCAAGTAACCACTCATTGCTATCATCAATCTCCTCTAAGAGGATAGGGTCGGTTGTGTCTCTCCTATTGTAGCGACGCCTCAAAGCACGATTATATTTCACAAAGACCATGTCAWTTAATCTACCTTGTGCCAAGCGGTTCATTTTCTTTGTATGAAGCTACATTTTAAAAAATATATATTAGTTAGTCTATAACTTTATATCATTTTAAAGTTCAAACTTTGAACATTGCATAAACTAATAATGCATTCAATGAAATTTACTTACAAGTTGGAAAACGCCCCAATTTCTTTCACAACCGCTAGCACTACAAGTGAGGCTAAGTACTCTTATGGCAAAACTTTGAAGATTAGGAGTACTAGATCCATAGGAGAACCACCAATCCGCTATTAGAAAGAAAACAATACAATGTAAGTAAATATATAAAAACAAATGTAAATATGTAATCAATATAAACAAATGTAAATATGTAATCAATATAAACAATAGAAGTTAAAACCTGGTGATTTTGCCTTCCTATTCCTAATTGCCATCTTTGTTCCAAAGAGAATTGTAGCATTTCTATATGCATCCAACTCCTTATCAATCTTATCTTGAGTTTGTTCATCTGGAACCAACCTTTCAATGCAATCAAGTAAACCTTTCATAACCTCTTCACAACATACTTGTTCGGGATTATCATAGAAAAACTTTGGATTTAGGAAATAGCCGGCCGCATGCAAAGGACTATGAAGTTGAATCTCCCACCTTTTATGAATGATTTTAAAGGCGTTCTTGTAATTCGCCTCTCTCTCTTTAAAGCTCTTAGCAATAGCCTCTTTAGCTCTATCCAAAGCTTCATAAATGTAACCCATAGGTGGCTTTCGCTCTCCATCAATAATTCTAAGAAYMTTTACAAGTGGTCCGGACAACTTGAGAGCATAAAGAACATTCCTCCAAAAGTGTTCTTGTAGAATATAAGTAGTCACTTTCTTTCCACTCGACTCTTTTGACCACTTGGAATTATTCCATTCTTGGGAAGTAATCATCTTCCTTAAGTTGTTCTTTTGCTTGTGAAATTGATAAAGAGTGATGAAGGATGTTGCAAATCTTGTAACCGTCGGCCTATGTAAATTTCTTTCATTCGTGAACTTTCTCATCATGTTCACAACCTAAAGGCTGTCTCTTATACACATCTAGATGTGTATAAGAGACAGCCTTTAACATAGTTAGAGGCATTGTCCGTCACCACTTGAACTACATTTCGCTCTCCAATTTCCTCAACCATGTCATCAAGCATCTTGAATAATAGGTCGGCATCTTGAATAATAGGTCGCCATCTTTTACAATACTAGAGACATCAATAGATTTAATGAACATGGAGCCCTTTGGAGAGTTCACAAGAAAGTTCACTATGTCTTTGTTAGCAATGGATTGGAGTCACGCCATCCATCGGACAATATTGAGCAAGCCTTTTGCTGTCTCTTATACACATCTAGATGTGTATAAGAGACAGTTATTGAACAACCCTTTTGTATCCATTCTTTTTTGTGCTCCTCCATTTGTTTCTTTGTTTCATCAACTTCATTCTTAAGGAGGGGAACCCTTAACTCATACATGCTTGGGGGTTTCATTGCCAGACCATATCTTCCAATTCTTCCAATTGCTTCAATCATAGTTCCAAAGCTCGGGTAAGTAGCGGTATTGAAAGGTATTGAAAGCAATTCCCGCATCATAAAAAAATCTAGCAATCTCCTTACAAGCTTTATCTCTTAGATGCTTATCTTCAAGACCAACAACTTCATTAGTTTTGCCTTTCACTTGACCTTTAGGATTAGGTTTGGGGTGACAAACATATCCATTGGACCTCTTTGTCTTGGTCTTTTAGGAGCACATACTTTGCCTTTCACTACACCTGTAATCTCACAATCATCCTCTTCTTCATCATTAGCATCATCACAATACTCATAATTAGGCATCATTTGAGATTTCATTCTTGATTGGGCTTTTCTCTCCATATATTTTTGAATTTCATCCCTCACATCTTGAGGACACTTAGGGCATTTCGTAGTATTCCTAAAACCTCCAACCAAGTGTTGTTTTGCACGATACGCACCTCCTTGGGTTATTTTTCCACAACACTGACAAGTCCATTTGCTCCTATTAAGCGGATCCAGTGTTCCGTATTTTCTGGCCGGATCCATAGTGTCCGAACCCGAGGATGTGTTTCCGTCCATTTCAATGAAGAATCAACACTCACAAAACCCAACTWTGCAAACATAAACAAAGTTACAAACTGTGCAAATACACTAAAGTCTAGTCTACTGACATTGTTTTGAAATTGTAAATTTGTAATCAATTTAGTAATTCACATATGGCATTCACATAGTGACATTTTAAATTACATTATACTGACATTCACATACAAATTACATTATAATTTATAAAGTAAAACAAATTACACAATACACTGTCATTATAATTTATAAAGTAAAACAAAGTCTAGTCTACTGACATTATAATTTATAGCATATACTGACATTTTATAAAGTAAATCAACCAAATAACATATAGCATATACTATAATATGGAGTATAAACAACCAAATTGTAATAATGACATTTGTTTCTGCTAAAAAAAAGAAAAAAATTAAAAAAATATAAAAACAGAGAACAAATAACAAATCACCCCAAAAAAAATATCTTTATGCAATAGAAAAGCAAGGAGAAGAAAAAGGAAGAAGAAACAAAGAGGAGGATGAAGAAATAACTAGGAGGAACCGAGGAAGAAGAAAACGAGAAAAAAAAAGAACGTACCTGCTCAGGGTGCAGCTCAGGCTGCTGTCGCCAATGGAGTGGTGGTTGGAGATGGCTCAGGTAAGTTCCCCTTCTCACTCTTCGTCTTCTCCCTCTTCGACTTCTCTTCCTTTTTTTTTACTCGACTTCTCACTCCTACTTCTCACTCTTTATTTTCTTGTCAATTTCAAACCCTATTCTGTGGTTAATTATGGGCCATACACGTGTCCAATTTCATTTAACTTGGATAATATATCCGTTTTTGCGCCTCACATACAAAAGGCGTGCGCCTCTGCGCCTCGGAGCCTCACCCAAAGCCCTCCAAAAGCGCGCGCCTCACCTCTTGAACTTCCTGCGCTCAGCCTCACTAGATGCCCACCTCCCTACGCCTCGCTGGGCTTCGCGCCTCAAGCGCGGTTTTTTAAACTAAGGTCACGTCTCCCTCCCTGGTTGCTGCTCGCTGAACCAATTGTGCTCGAGCCAAATTATCCTTGCCCTCAATTCAGTGTTCGAATTGTTGCTGTCGGCCGCGACTTAGAGTTGCTGTTGCTGCGCGATTGTTGCTGTTGCTGCTGCCCTTGCAATCAAGCTGAATTTGTTGTCGTTGTTGATGTTGCCATTGTACTGCTGTTGTTTTACATAGTGAATCGGGTTGCTGGGCGGCGGTGGTGGCTTCGATTGGGCGGTGGTGGTTATGGGAGGAGTGGGGGTCGGGGGTACAATAGAGAAGGGGAAAAAAATAGGGGTATATTGTAGAAAATGCAATTTTTCAGGTTAAGCGTAGAAAATCTCAAAATATTAATCTATTTTAGAAAAATTGTAAAGAAACAACTTATGTGTGTGTGTGTGTGTGTGTGTGTGTGTGTGTGTATATATATATATGTATATATATATATACATATATATATATATATGTATATAGAATTAGGTTCATATGAGAACCACCCTTATTATGAGAACTATGAGAACTTTAATCTTAGTCATTCAAATCAATTCAAACAAATCTCAACCATTCATTATTTAAACTGTTTTTTCTTTTTTTTTTCCTTTGAACCTACGTGACTCTCCCTCTCTTCCCTCTATCCTTTCTCTCTCCTCACTCAAGCCTTTCTCTCTCCCCTACTACTCTTCCACGTCAACACCAAAGCTCCACCGCCGCACCACCGTCAAAGCGACCCAGCCAACGCAGACCCCGACGTACCAGCGATCCCCTACATCGGCCCACCAAATTACACCATCACACAATGTGAACGAAATCACCAAATCGCACCACCAATCGCGCGCATCTAAGCCACTCGAACCATTGAGCAATCTTGGGTRCCACCATCTCACTCCAACCACCACTTCGAATTTCTGGGCACAGTGAGGGTGAGGTTGGCTTCGTGTGGGTCTGTGGTATGGGTGAGGCTACGATTGAATTAGGGTTAGGGTTTTAATTTTCGGTGGTGGTGTGTGGGCGGGGTTGTTGGTGCGGTTGGTGTTTTTATTGGTTTCAAAGGGAGTTATGGGTGTGGTGGTTGGTGGCTGGTTTTGTTGGATCGTGTGTGAGGGGGAGGGTGATGGTGTGGAAGGTGTCGTGGTGGTGGTGGACGGGGCTGGTGCGCGATTGGTGGCCTTGGCCTTGTGTAGTGTGACGGGTCTTGGTGGTGAGGGTGTGGGTGGGTTGGGCTAGGCTCGGTGGAAGGGGGTGCGGGTGGGGTGGGCTGGGCTCAGTGAGAGGGAGTGCCTTTATAAGTGTATAACATGAATAAAATAAGTAGAACATAAAGTTTAATATAGTAGAACATGAAGATTTAAATTGTAGAACATAAGTCGAAAATTGTAGAACATGAAAACTATAAGTGTAGAACATGAAGTATAAAAAGGTAGAACATAAGAGTTCTCATAGTTCTCATCTAAGATGAGTTCTCATGGGATCCTCACCCTAGACTTAGGTTCATATGAGAACCCCTCTTATTGTTCAACTTTAATTTCACTATTCAAATCAAACGAAATCAATCTCAACCATTCAATATTTATTTATTTATTTGTTTTCTTTTCTCCACACTCCATAATCCTCTTTCTCTCTGATCTCACCTCACCACCACTTTCTCTCTCCTCCTAAACCCTCTCTCTMCACTGCATCAGCTACCACCAGCGTCGCTCCATCCACCACACCAGTACCAAGCCCGACTCGTTCTCTCCTCCCTCACTTTCTCTCTCCACCCTTGCTCCTTCATTTGTACCACCATTTGTACCACCAAATGCGGCTCCATTGTATCACCAATGAATGACGGCGACGACGAATCACGRTCCCACACATAGATGCGTCGGTGAGTAGATCTCGATTAAGGCTGAGTTTGTTGTGTTCGAAGGGAGGTGTGGGTGGCTGGTGGTTCGACTGTGTTCGAATGGGTAGTAGTGTGGTGGTGGGGCTTTGTATGTTGGACGGTGAGGCTAAGGGAGAGGGTGATTCGAATGGTTCAGGTGGTGGTTAGGTGCGTGTGGTGCGATGGTGGTTAGGTTCGTTGGTGTGGTGGTTGGGGTTCATGTTGTGGTCGGGGCTGGTAGAGTATAACGAGGGAAATGTGGGTGAGAGTGCGGGTTCGGAGATGGTGGCTCGGTGTGTGCAACTGTGTGGGTTATGGTGTGCTGGGTTAGGCGTGTTTGAGGGTGGTGGTTTGGATTGGGTTGCTGGGCTCGAGGGTGAGGGTGGTGGTGCGGTGGGRTGAGGATGGTGGTAGATCGGTGCAGTAGTGGTGGTGGTTGCTCAGTGGGCTTGGCTCAAGGAGGAGAGAGAAAAAATTATAAAAAGTGTAGAGCACTAGAACATGAGCTTAATTTTGCAGAACACAAAGATTAAAAGCGTAGAACATAACGATTAAAATTGTAGAACATGAATTTTTAAGTTTAGAACATGTATTAAATGTGTAGAACATGAGACTTAAATTGTAGAACATAAAAACTTTAGATGTAGAACATGATGAGTAATATTGTAGAACATGAGAGTTCTCATAGTTCTCACCAAAGAAGAGTTCTCATGGGATCCTCACCATATATATAAGGTGAGGATCCCATGAGAACTCTTTTTAGGTGAGAACTATGAGAACTTCATGTTCTACACTCTAACACTACATGTTTTACGAATTTAGGGTTCATGTTCCACATTTTTAGCCTTCATGTTCTACAATTTTAGATTATATGTTCTAAAATTTTAGGCTTTATGTTCTACAGCTATAGTTTTCATGTTCTACAGAATTAGTTGACGTGTTCTATTGATTTAGTCTTGATGTTCTACCATTTTTGTGACTTTCTCTCTCCTCCTAGTGAACCACCACCAAGCCCAGTCCACAAATGACCCACGCACCACCACTAATCTGCACGAAGCCCAACCAAACTGACCCTCAAACTGACCCTCACAACCTCACCCAACCCAGCCCACCCTCACCCCATACCTCTTTCCACCCCTCCTGCCATCGCACCACCACCACCCTCACCACACCCGACACCTCACCCTCACCCTCACCCTCACCCACGAACCACCACCACCTCACCCACACCATAACCTCGCACTCACCCTCACTTTCACCACCACCCACACGACTAGCACTGCACCACCACCACACAACGACACCCACTCACCACCACCCTCACTAGCATACCCCCAATCGAACCACCGCACCACCACCCTCACCACACACCGCCACCGAACCACCGCACCACCATAAAAAAAAAACAATCCTCAATCGTTGAAACCACCACCGCTATGTACCAAAACCACCTCGTCGACTGAAACCACCACAACCACCACTAGATCTAACCAATACAACAAACTCTCTTGTCAAAAATCAAAACCCAGATTTGTTCAAATTCACATCAAAATCTAAAAACAAAGAAAAAGATTGAAGAAGAAGAAGATGATGAAGAAGAATAAGTGTGGTGGATCGCATGAGTGGCCGACGATTGTTGCAGCGAAGGGAGGTGGTTTGAGGTGTGGCGNTGTAGAACATGAATTTTTAAGTTTAGAACATGTATTAAATGTGTAGAACATGAGACTTAAATTGTAGAACATAAAAACTTTAGATGTAGAACATGATGAGTAATATTGTAGAACATGAGAGTTCTCATAGTTCTCACCAAAGAAGAGTTCTCATGGGATCCTCACCATATATATAAGGTGAGGATCCCATGAGAACTCTTTTTAGGTGAGAACTATGAGAACTTCATGTTCTACACTCTAACACTACATGTTTTACGAATTTAGGGTTCATGTTCCACATTTTTAGCCTTCATGTTCTACAATTTTAGATTATATGTTCTAAAATTTTAGGCTTTATGTTCTACAGCTATAGTTTTCATGTTCTACAGAA
The DNA here is from genome assembly GCA_008642245.1 of Bassia scoparia. Taxonomy (NCBI): domain Eukaryota; kingdom Viridiplantae; phylum Streptophyta; class Magnoliopsida; order Caryophyllales; family Amaranthaceae; genus Bassia; species Bassia scoparia. Next base: position 16,857 of record SNQN01003365.1, on the reverse strand, counting down.
TTAGTTGACGTGTTCTATTGATTTAGTCTTGATGTTCTACCATTTTTGTGACTTTCTCTCTCCTCCTAGTGAACCACCACCAAGCCCAGTCCACAAATGACCCACGCACCACCACTAATCTGCACGAAGCCCAACCAAACTGACCCTCAAACTGACCCTCACAACCTCACCCAACCCAGCCCACCCTCACCCCATACCTCTTTCCACCCCTCCTGCCATCGCACCACCACCACCCTCACCACACCCGACACCTCACCCTCACACTCACCCACGAACCACCACCACCTCACCCACACCATAACCTCGCACTCACCCTCACTTTCACCACCACCCACACGACTAGCACTGCACCACCACCACACAACGACACCCACTCACCACCACCCTCACTAGCATACCCCCAATCGAACCACCGCACCACCACCCTCACCACACACCGCCACCGAACCACCGCACCACCATAAAAAAAAAACAATCCTCAATCGTTGAAACCACCACCGCTATGTACCAAAACCACCTCGTCGACTGAAACCACCACAACCACCACTAGATCTAACCAATACAACAAACTCTCTTGTCAAAAATCAAAACCCAGATTTGTTCAAATTCACACCAAAATCTAAAAACAAAGAAAAAGATTGAAGAAGAAGAAGAAGATGATGAAGAAGAATAAGTGTGGTGGATCGCATGAGTGGCCGACGATTGTTGCAGCGAAGGGAGGTGGTTTGAGGTGTGGCGGTGGGTAWGCGTCGTTGCGTGGGAGCCGGAGGTGGAGCAACGGTGGTGGTGGTGGTTGGGAGCTGGAGGTGGTTCGGCGGTGGGAGCCGGAGGTGGCCTGGTTCGGTGGCCGGCAGCAGAGGAGTGAGAGAGAGAAAGGGGGTGGGGATGAGAGAGAAAGGGGTGAGAAGAGGAGAGAGAAATTGATGGGGGTGGAGAGAGATGGTGGGTGGGTATTGGGTATGTAAGAAGATAATGACAAATTTGTTTAAAATATAATTTAAAAAATGAATGGTAGAGATTAGTTTACTTGATTTTGATGGTTGAGATTGAAGTTCTCATAGTTCTCACCATAAGAGTGGTTCTCATATGAACCTAACTATATATATATATATATATATATATATATGTATATATATATGTATATAGTCGCATTGTCATTTCAGTAGTTATGAAAAAGTTTATTGTAAAACGGCTATAAGCTTGGGAGAGAAGAGGCACTCTCGAATTATCCTCATTTTGTAACTTCAGTCGGTTAATTAATCAAAATTCCATCTTTCTCTTATTTAATTTCTTGAAACCAATTACACGAGAGGGTGAGTTTATTGCAGACTTCTTTTATTTGAGGGTGTTTTGAGCGTGTGTACCCCAAACTCCAGCGTGCGTTTTGTTCTCTCTCTTCCCTCTCAGTTCACTTAATTACCCCTCCCAATCCACTCCTCTCGTCATTTACTCTCTTCCATACCTCATCTTYTCTTTCGTCTTTTCCTTCTCCTTTYACACTCAAATAATCTCTAACCACTTTTCAACCCTAATTTCACAAAAGACCCATTTGCCACTTTCATTGATACAAGACTACTACCAAGATTAACCCCAACATGATTAACATCTAAATCCCCAAATTCAGCATCCATTTAGTGTGAAATTCAACAACAAAACACCAAATATTCATTTTCATTAACCTTTGCACCACTAAATAACCCATTTCTACTTTTCTAGTCTAAACGCAAAATACTTTGATTTATCCTCAAAACTCTTGAATCTAAATGGAGTATATGCCACAGCTAACACACCCACCACAAAAACAAACAACAAAAGAAAAGAAGCAATAATAAACTGTACCTCAAAGCCATCCTTATTTGCTCACGAAAAAGAAACAATTTGGAATGCATTAAATTGCAGTGTTTATTAATGTGCAAAGTTAGGGATTTCATATCTGGGTATTTAGGGTTTGGTGGAAAAACAAGAACACCAATAGAGTACAAGCTATGTCACTTGGACTCGTATACTCATGTCCGACACGAGTACGTATCCGACTCGGCTAATTTTTGAAAAATTACCAATATTTTAGCCCAAAATGAAGTGTCCAAGTATTGCACCCATGTCAGTGCCCTTAAGTGACATGATAGACAAATCCTTAAGTGATTATGATAGACAAATCGATCAAATTGGTTGCTCAAGTCGGTTGGAACGAGTTTACGGGTTTGGTTAAAGACGGGTTTCGGGTTCTACTTTTGTTCATGACCCAATTTTATCGGGTTGGGTTTATTTTTACCTGATATACYGACAAGTATAAAATAAGATAAGCACTTCTTTTTGTAATGTGCAAATGGCGAAAGTTACGCTTTTATCTCTAACGAAGAGAGTATAGACTCGTATCAATCAAAGTGCTGTATCTAGCTCTTTTAACCTATGTTTGGATAGCAAGAAATGGAAGAAGGGAAGAGAAAGCGAGAGGGAGGGATCCCCCTATTTAATAAGTTCAAACTCTCCAAATTTGGAAAGATTTGGAAGGAAATGGGCGTTATCTGCTCCCTCCCCTTCCACCTCTCTTCCTCAACTTCCTTTCCCTCTTCGTTTGGTATCCAAACATAGCATTACTTCAACGGCTTTATTCCCACTGTTAAGTCTTAAATATGCTATAGAGTATGGGTGGTTTTAAGTTGAAATTTTTGATACTGGCAGGAAGCCAAGAACCTTGCATGAAACATTAAGTTTGGTAATTGAAGATCAAGTATTTTGAACAGAATATTGTTTACGCAAGAGGGCTAGTCTCTTAGGTTTTAAATTTCTTATATAGATTTGCATGTAATGAAAATGAATTAAAGAGGTAAAATTTTATGTGGGTTCCAATACCATGATGTTTCTCTGACTTCTCTTTAATTTTGAATTTTTACACTGGTTTTATATTGGCAAATACTATAAAACTAATGAATTCTATGAGAATTACATTTTAATCATTGAGCATTCATTAGTTTCATAATATTGAATGTATTTCTGAGACTGCTTCTTGCATTTTATTTGGCAGGTATCTTTATTTTTGCTTCTGTTTCTGTGGACTGCTTGTAACTATGTATGATGTCTCTGTTTGTTTGCATGCAGCGGTGGTAGTTTAACTATGATTTCCCTACGGGAATTGAGGATTATGTTCACCAGGATTGGGAGAACTGGGAGAGCAGGTGCGACAGGAGTGGCTTATTCTTTTCTCTCTGTACAGGATAGTAAACATGCTTCTGACTTTGTAAAGATCCTAAAGGGGCAAACCAAAAAGTTCCACAGGAATCCGTGACTATGGCAGGAAGGGTGGTGAATGGGCAGGGCTAGACGTCCATGGGTTCTGCCCCTGGTGGTCGTGATGGGTCGAGGTGGGAGAAGTGAATCTGTTTTGGTTGCAGGGATGGAGGTAGAGGTCATGATAGGTGAGTTGACTTACTTCTTTATTCAAGTTATGGGGCCTTCTTGAGTTTCCCTTTTTAAGCTTCTGGTTTTACACTAATTGTCCTGCTTAGTATTTCTTTTTTTTTTTTTTGGCAATCTGCTTAGTATTTCTTGTTTAGCCTGAAAAGTAATTACTTCATAATTACTTCATATCACAGATGGTAGTATAGTATTGACACCAAGTCAGTGTGTAAGTTAGTGGGTGTCACGGAAACAACCACTATATTTGTCCCAGGCATTGTGTATGTCTTAAAAAGCCAATGCTGCTACACTGGTGTACATGGCTCTGATACTGTCAATTCTCTTGTAAAGTGAAGTACATGGCTCTTGTGTCACTGAACAACTGCTCATGTTTGACTCGGCATCGAGTACCCTCTCTATGTGGTTATGATTATTGTTCATGATCCTTTGTCAATCCACTTAAGAGAAATTGAATGTGACACGCATTCGTTGACGTAGAGAGCCAAATATATTACACTGGTTTCTGTGATTCTGCTTTCTAATGATTGTGATGCTTTGTGAATCCTYTTATAGCGAGAAGAATAACCCATGTTTTATGTGTTCCATTCCTGCCATGTTCTCCTCTAGTATTGTGTTTCTTAGATCTGCATTCCTGGCTTCCTGATCTTATTATWKGGTTGGTGTTTCTTTTGTCTCAGCATAAGGTTAGGTTTTACGGAACCAACATGTGGGGTTCTTTTGCTAATGTCATGTGGGGTTGTGGAACAGATATGATCGTGGATATAATGATTGCTATGATGCTGATTCTCGTAGCAAGTATGATAGAGGTGGGTCTCAAGCTGTCAGGGATCAGGAGTGGAGTTGTGGGAGGAGTAGAAGCCGCAGTCGTAGCCCTGAAAAGCTCAATCGAGTTCCAGCACCACGAAGCTTTCATGAGATGATGATGGAAAAGGCTCGTTCTAATGGTCAGTCTGAATGACGGAGACCAGGAGGGGATGGGGAAGAAGAAGAAGGTGCTATTCCTTCTGACATATGAAGTGTTTTGCAAAGCTGACTTAGTTCATTTTTTGGCTGAAGATGATAATGGGCTATGATGTATGAAGTATTCCATACAAGACTAAAGCTATTGGTGCAGCTGTTTAGTGTGGGATTTGACGAAATCATTTGTTGAATTTCGGTAATTGAAATTGTAAGKCGATGGTAGTTGACAGAATGTGATGTTCTTGGTTATGCGTTAGATTTAAGTGGTTTAGAAAGTATATCCACTATATTTATGTATACAATGCTTCCTTGTTTTTTAACAAGTGATCTGAGCTCTGCCTCAGGATATGCATGTTAATGATGTTTCTTGTTTTTCAATTGAAGCTGGCCGTATACAGTTGAGGATTAGAGATAAAGTTACATTCATTTAACGTTAACTTTTTGTTAAGTAACCTGGTTGATAAGTTAGATTGACTCGTGTAGATGTAAGATGTTCGATTAATCTGACTTTTTTCAATAACAATTTACATACTGTAWTTAATTTTTTATTTTATATTTAATTACTCTCCCTAAATCCCCAATCATMCTCACCAACCACCCTCCACCCATCCACAACGCACTGCTACTTAGCAACCCCACCAAATTCAATGAGATGCAAAAGGTTGGTGGTCGTTGGTTACCGAAGAAAAGAGAAAGAAAGAGGAGAGATAAAGCACTTATAGTGTGCAGCTGCTTGGTGTTGCTTATGATTGAGTGGGGGAAGGAGACGATGGGCGGCAATAATTATCGAATTGAATGCCTTACAACATCCTAACAGAATGAAAGTAAAGTTAAGATTTGGTATCAAAAGATGATTTGAATTCTATTTTTCTATCTTAGCTTACGACAATTTGGTACCATAGAAGTGATTGATCATGTGAATTTGAACTTATTCATACTTATAAAAAATGCATGCGAAGTGTGTGTCGAAAAATATAATATTAATGCTAATTTTTAACCTCATATACTAATGAATAATGATTTAACAGTTATGTAATACTTAGTTTTGTGGATTTCCATTTGTCTTCGTAGGTTTTATTAGGTCCTCCATTAATATAGGATAGCCTTGTAGTAGTAACCTATGTCTCTAATAATGATGTAACCGCCATTTCATTCATGTGCTTAGACTTTTGGATTGTCTTATGTATGTGTATAAATATTTGTATCCCCTTAGATGAGAAATACACAACAACAACAATCATCTTCTCCCAATACATTCTCTCTATCTTACTCTCACACCCTCTATACTACTAATATTATAACACGTTATGCACGAGTTCTAGCCAACAGAGCAAAACCACCATTATTGTAATTATACCATTGCTTTTGAGTGAAATATGTCTAATCTTGAAAAACTTGAGTTTGGGGTCCTTGATATTACCGGGAAGAATTATCTATCTTGGGTACTTGATGCTGAATTTCATCTRGCTGCAAAGGGTCTTGGTAATACTATCTAACTCGGAATTAATGAATCTGATCAAGATAAAACTAAAGGCATGATATTCCTTCGCCATCACCTCCACGAAGTTCTTAAAATTGAATAYTTAACTGTCAAAGATCTCGAAGCGCTTTGGAACAATTTAAAAGAAGGATATGACCACCAGAAAACTGTAGTACTCCCCCCTTCCCATTATGAATGACTAAATTTAAGACTCCAAGATTATAAATCTATCAATGACTATAACTTAGTCATGTTAAGAATAACTTCTAAAGTGAAATTATGTGGAGAAAAGATCACGGATGAAGAGATGCTGGAAAAGACTTACACAACTTTCCATAAAGATAATCTTATCTTA